>VYZM01020345.1:0-45720 GCA_013398915.1 Dromas ardeola
TTGTAGAAAAGTATTTTGTAAAGGGGAAATGATATTTTCTTCATTTTAATGAAAATGAGCAATAATTAAAATTAAACTTATAGTAGAAAACAAGATTCATGATGAGAAATGCATGATACTGCATATGAGGAAGTGAGTAAATAGATATCATAGAATCACAGGGTGCTAGGGGTTGGAAGGGACCTCTAGAGACCATCTAGTCCAAGCCCTCTGCTAGAGCAGGTTCACCTAGAGCAGGTTGCACAGGTTCATGTCCAGGTGGGTTTTGAATATCTCCAGAGATGGAGACTCCACAGCCTCTCTGGGCAGCCTGTTCCTGTGCTCTGTCGCCCTCAAAGTAAGGAAGTTTTTCTTGATATAGAAAGGAGCTGGGGCTTGGATTCTTTGAATTCAAGCTACTGTCAGTTGAACATCATAAAATGCTGTTTTGAAACTAGCATTTCATATTATGCTTGGAAATTTCATGAAGAAGCCTGAGACCTAGCTAGTTTCCAACTTCATAGATAAAGCTAATGGAGGAACAGGTGTCCCCAGCTGGGCAGAAACGCAAACTCCGAGGCAGTCACTGTCAATCTGGACACACAGTCCTGGAACAGTCAGGTTTGTTTGTTCTCTAGGCGTGGATAGAAAGAGACAGACCGTCAAAGGGGAAAACAATTAGAACAAGCAGCCACAAACTTTGTACAAAATACAGTGAGGGTCATCTTCTTTTCATCTGTATGTAAGAAAGTGCCAATTTAGTGGCACATGAACGTGCCTACTTTTTTATAATGCCTTTGGTCTATACAGCAGCATCAAGAAGAGAATTTTTTCTCTCTGCCGTCCTTCATAAGTACTCAAAGATTACTCCATAACAGTAAAATATACATTACTTTTCCCCTCCATGTCTATTTTGGAGTAGTTCTCAGCAAGAATACAATTTCTCTGAATGTGTTGACATTTGCCAAGGAAGGGAGTGAATTATTATACTATTATTAAGAACCTGTCCCACACTTTGCCCTTTCCCATGTCACAGCCTACCTTATGCCTTCCTTCATTTTTCAATGTGTTGTGCTTCTTGGCTCTCACTGAGAGCTGCCCCCACAAGTCTCCTGCTTTTAACCTTTTCTGTCCTGCCCTGTGTACTGTGGCCACTTCACCTCAGTTGTACATCTACAAATCAAAGTAGTTTGGTGTGCCAACACAACAGAGACATAACTGTATTCACTCATGCACATGGTATTGTGAAAGCCACAGAGAACTCTTGTTACTCTCTCTTTCCCCACCAGCACAGTCCTTAGGACTGCATTTGATCGCAATTGATATAAAGAGATTCAGTTCACGCTTAATATCACTCCATGGCCTTTCAAGAGCATCACACACATTAACTAACTGACCCTTACTGCCCTACCAAAGTAGTCTGTTTTGACTATCCCTATTTTTTAGAGAAACAAAATGGACTTGCACACATTCACAGTATGTCAATAGCATGGATCAGCTCAGAAACAAGATGTTTGGGCGATAGTTGACTATAACCATCAGATTATATTCTCTCCTATAAGCAAACCTAGACTCCAGTCAGGGCCTCAGCTGAAACCACACTCCCCCAGACTAAATACAGATCCTGTACTGCAGAACAAACTCCCTCTCTTTCCACATATTCACCACACTTTGCAAACATTAACTAATTAGTTAATCTGAGGTCCCACTTAAAACCAAGATCCTTTTTTTAGAATCTGATTTAAAGCTAATTAATTAAGATGAGTTTCTGGCTTATTAAGCTCATCATAATAAGGACGTTATTTTGATTAGTCTAACGCCTCTCTTGCTCTCTCATTTTTTTACTCTAAATTCAGTATCACTCGATGAAAGAGTAAAAATTGCTTGTTGACAATTTCACAGGGAACAAGAACAGCAGGGATCAACTTTGCACTCGTCAAACCAGTATAGCAATTGTGCTTCCCCATACTCTGTGATATCCAGGATACTTTTGTTTCAGAGTATTAACAAAAGGCCCACTTCTGCCCTCATTTACATCCAATATTGCATCCAGTTCAGGTGGAATATTCTCTCTAAGTAGCCAATGCTTCTCTACATTTCTAGCCTCAAAAGCACAAAACTCCCTCACAAACAGTATTTGAAGGTAAACCCACAGAAGCTATATCAGTCCTCAGTTCTTGTGAAGAGAGAAAACAGTACCTGCTTACCAATGTATAAGGGGCTCTATGTTCTCAGAAAGCTTAAACCCTAGATGCTGCTGCAAACTAAGCCCACTAAAGGCTTATCTTTTTTTTTTCCCCACTTGAATTCACTCCCCACCAGGTTGTTACATTCCTGTGCTACTGATACAATAAGGTACTCACTGTGTGACCTGCCTTAGAATAAAGGATTAAAAAAGCAAGTAAACAAGTAATGATCTACAAAAACATGAGTGAGCAATAGAGAGTGCTTAATGCAGGCTTTCAATGTCATCTTATAGACTACTAAGGAAGGAAAAATTCTTTTTTGCAGTACATTTCCACTAGTCTGCATGGGCTGCATACATACACTTTCAAATGGACAACTTTTCAGTAAACTTTGACAAACTGTCCAGCCTCAATAAAATAATGAAATTGCTCCTTTTTTTTCATTGGCCTTATGTGACAATGAGGTGCATTTTCCAAGTCATATGCTGCTTCACATTCCTCTGCTGCTTGTTGGAAATTAGTAATTAATGAGCGATCATGAGAGTTTCTTTCTTTAAGTGTAGCTCTTCACTTTGCGAAGTCCCGGGATTACCATTACAGTATCTTTAATATTAGTCAAGGATCATTTATAGATCAAGAGTTTGGCTATCTCATCTATTCCCTTGGTCTAACTTCCTTTTTATTTTTTTGTTGGGTTTTTTTTTCTTCTCAGATGGGAGAGAGGTAGGGTTCTTTTCCCTTTGCTATGAGGAACAGGCTGTTCCCCTCTTCCTTTGTCTTTCTTAATATTCCTTTATTTCTTTAGATTTTATCTTGTTTATCACCCTTTGAATGTGCAGTGAACTTTATCTATCACATATCCAGCAGAATATTCAACATACACACAACTTCTTAGATTCATGTTTTCCACCTAACTGGAACCTTCAAATAGACTCTATACAAGGCATATTAATACAGCTGTTAGAGGAGCTCTGTTACCAGTGGCCAAGCATTCACAAAACAACTGTTACATCTTTGACCTCAAGGAAGACTTTAGAAAGATCATTAAAAGGCAAGCCTAAGAATTGAAGTTCATAAATTTTAGGCACAAAAAAAATCATATATTTTGATCAAGGTTTTAGAATTTCCCTTGTGCCAAACATCACTCATACATCATTGCTCCATAGGTGATAATTACTTCTTTTTCTGTATTCTCACAGGAGCTATTGAACTTCTCTCCTCCCCCCTTTGCTAACATATCACCCTATCTTATGACTAGTAACTCCTACCTCTTTTGTTGGTTTTTTTTTTTTTTTTCAGACTGGTGACAGTAATTAAACTAAAATAAGAGCAATTTTTCACAAGCTATTTGAAGTTTGTTGTTTCTGTTTTCTGACATGAAAAAAAGAATCTGTGCAAAAATGCTCGTCTGTTTTTTTCCATCTGTATCAGCTGGTCCAAAAAATATATAGTTCTTCTCCATTCAAACTATGATCACCTTGTGTTCTCTCCTAAAAGAGAGAACTTCACTGATTTTGGTAAAAATGAGGTGACTTTTTTTGCCCTAATCTAGTTATGACCAGAACTATTCGATTGGAGGCCAGCAAGACAATTCCATCTGGTCTCGCTTCTTTCAGTAATACTTGTATATAACCCCTAAAGATTTATTTGCCATCTGGCCAATGACTAAACTATTAGAATACCATCTGGCATCCACTTTGTAATAAATTGGGCAGTCCTGCAATATTCTGTGGTTCTTAGAGTACGACCACGGCCTAACAACAACAGGAGACAGGAATCTTGTCGGCACTGGGATGAAGCAGCAACATCCAGTCACTACTATTTTAGCTGCAGAAGGAAACTTAAGTGGAAATTGGGCAGCTGGAAAACTCAGCACCCTCGTTCTTTCACCCATATGCTATGCATGCGTGTTTAAGTAAGAACATAGCATGGCCTACCTTAATAGCAAAAATGTTGAATAAAAGAGGGAAGTGTCTGTCTTGAGTATTAGTTGTAGCTTTTAGGTGCCACAACTGTGATGATGGAGAAGATACCATCATGGTGGATTAGATTATGTCTATAAAGCACTGTGAGTGATATGTGCTTAGTTCATTCCATGGGGGAGGGAAGAATAGTCTATACAGTGAAATAAAAAGGGACTGGAAAAGATCTCTGTCTCTAAACCAAATCGTGTGGTTGTGCCCATGTCTACATTGCTTCAGCTTGGTTCCTCCTAGAGCATGGCAACTATTTAGCACTTGGCCTACATGGTATTCCTGTAGCCCTAAAACACAATTACTTTTATGTTCAAAGTGTTTGAAATAATGTGAGGGCTGTTCTATGTTCCACCAAAATGTTGTTTTTATCACCTGGTACAGATGTTTATGACAGGCCCTGAGGTGCTCTGGTCACTGAGGATGGAATGGTAGAGAGCTGCATAGGGTGGAGAGAGCCAAAACTGATGCTGTCTTATGCACGCTCTTTTTCAGTGTGATCTTTCATATGAATTACCTCCAAATTAAGTGAGGATGCTTTGGAGAAAACTGGTCTGAACAGCCCAGGCAAAGCCTGGAGGAGAAAGAACAGCTAAGCATTATACACAGTCAGGGGTCAAGCACTCAGGTTTGATCCTTTTCATTTTACCATTGCAGACATCCTTGAGGTTTTTCTGCTAAGCAATTTTACAGACTAACTCTTTGGAAAACAAAAGGTCAGGAACACTGTTGGAGAAATCTATTATAGTAAGGCATTGCAAAAGAGGACAGTCAAAGGGCTGTATTAGAAGGAAGAAAGAAGAATGATTGGAGCACAGGAAGGAGAGCTCTGTTCCTTTTGAAAGAGTGTAAATAGAAGGCAGGATGCAGAGAACTGGAGAGAGAGACAAAGTCAAATAGAGGACAAGGCCAAATAGATTGTATAAGAGAGAATTATGTGGTAATAAGAGCACAGGAGGAGGAAAGACAGACAAAATTAATCTAACTGGGAGCAAATGGAAGCTAGCTATAAAAGGTCACAGCAAGGCATGCTCATGGGATTGAATGAAGTTTTAAGGGAGGTAGGTGAGTCGCTCTGCAAAGAGAGTTGTTGACAACTGGAGGAAGATGAGAATTTAGTCTACCAGAGCAAGGTAACAGAGGGAAAGTGGCGTATTTAGGAGCAGTAAGATAGGAGGAGCTCTTATGTTATTTTTTAATAACAATTTTTAAAGATATCTTGGGCTTGAAGTGGGCTAAGTGCAAGTGTTGCTACTTAGCTGTTTGGTCTCAGTACTAACCAGAACTCTGATATATTCTGATGGCGTTCTTACTCTCTTACTGGCTTTACTTTGTCAATTGAATTCAAGCTATACTTGATATATGAGCTTAGGCACAGCCTTACACTGATGCTGACAGTATCCCAATACAAGGGCCTACTTTCAGTATGTAGGATGTGTCTGAAACCTAAGTTGAGGCCACTGAAAGAGCAAGGTAGACATGTTGTCTTTAATCATAAGCATCAAACATTCAGGTTGTAGATGAGCTCAAGTTGGAGTTCTCTGATTCAACCTAGAGGTCTCCAACACTTGGATAGCTCCAACACTCTGCTGCTCCACAGAATCAACCTCTAATCACTCCAGTTGACCCTGCAGCATTTGCCAACGTCCTTGAAGTTAGTTCTGATTCTTCAAGCAAATTAAAAGAATACAAATCTTCTACTAAAAAGAATCTCCAAGAAAGGTGAGGGCATCGGGGTGGATGGATGACTCAGTGTAACCACACTGCCTTCAGAAATAATGCTGACGTCCCAGCCTCAGTGTAATCTTAGGGAAGCGCTGTCCAGCACAGGAAATTCGCAGCATAAAAGAAGTGGCTTAGGTTATTTCTAGCCAGATCTATGACTTGATGACAATCTCTTCAGTCAGAATTAGCAATCATATGGTTACTTCATTCTCTTTATTTCAACATGTCAATCACAGCTGGGAGGGATCCTCATTCTCCACCCGCCTTCCAAAATCGTATTGGGAACAAGCAGAGACATTGTGCTTTGGCTGGTAATATAGGAGATCTCTACCCCAATTTTATTACGACTAGTTCATTTTGAAGACTACTATGAAAAAATAAGGTGAAAGGTATGTGTAGGGAGAGGAGAGACATGATGAAGTATTTCCAGGTATTGATAGGATTCACCCTGCCCTCTCTGTCACAGATGCAATGCATATCTTGCATGTTTTGCTCCCCATATGCATTTGTCACCCTAAGTTGGATGAAAGATCTGTTGCTATCTCATACCATGCTCTCAAACTCCTCTCTCAGTCCTGTGTCAAGAGGCTCCACCATTTATCACATCCTTTCATTACAAGAGGATTCAGCTATGTGTCCTAAGAATTTTAAAACTGAGATAAATACATTATTTTGGTAAGCAGGAGATACTTTTGGCCTGTTACTGCTTGCATACTGTCACAAATCCTGAATTAGGGTCCTGCCAACTATGCCAATTTGTTGTGAATAGGTGATTTAGATTGCTTAAAGAACCACTGTCAAAGGTGATAGCAAAGTGGTTTTAATATGATGTTGTAAAAGTATGACTTAATAAAGTTCAATGGCAATGTTCACTCTATTAATTACTGCATGGAAAAACATACAAAGGAAAGTGGAGTTACATATCCTGCTGTTATTATTTTCTTGTGCATCTTGTGAACATATATTGTAAAGCGTGAAGAAAGATCTCTCAATCTATAACATACGTTGAGCCACAGCCTAGAATAAAATAACTCATGCAGTGCTAGGATGAAAATTAGATATGGAAAGACACCAAAGAGTTAATGGTCTATATTCTCTTTTCAAATCATTTTTGCAGGACTGTGAATCCCTTGGAACTGATGGATTGTCTCCTGGCTTTCATTGTTATATGAGACAAAATACTCAAAAATGTCTTCATATTAATGTCAACATCTCTACCTTCCGTCTGTGGTTTTTTGGTTAGGAGGTATTCTGAAAGGAGATCTTAATCTCTTTACAGTATAAACAAATACCACATGGAATTAAACTTCAATTTTTACAATCATTTGAATGTGTTTCTGGGTCTTCAAATCAGCATTCCAGATTCCCTAATGTTGTGTGCACAAATAAATTCTTCCAGTGAACGTATTTACAATATCAGGATAGAACTCAGGAAAGAAACTGCTATATAGACCAGAAGTAATTATTGGAAATTAGCGAAAATTGTAGTTACAATTCTATGACTGAAATCAAAACCATTCCCTGTTTTGTTTAGCTTTTCGGTTTTTTAAGAATTTATTTAATTCCCTCTACCATTTCATCTCGCATATGCCAAAATCCTGAATACTTAGAATTCTGCATATAACTAATGATACCAGATAAATTTAAAGTCTGGTTTTGGTCTATTCTCTTTCTGAGATCATAGTGTTTCTTTTATACTTACATTACATACACAGGGCACCCCAATCAATCATTGTGAAAATATATGGACTTCTATATAAATTTTATGACCGGAAGAAACAGTTATGTCACTACATTTCAGTAAGATTTTTAGTACAAAGGACATAACTTAATCATTGCCTTTTCAAATACCAAAGCAAAATTTAGTGTGCTGCTGAGCAATATCTAGTAAGAACATTGAGACAACTTTCCAGTGCTGTCGTGAAACGTCTTTTATGAAACTGTAATATAATTTTGCAATTTTAATTTATTTTTGCTTTGAGGAATAAGTATCTGTGTGATTGTACACCACCTGGAAACTTCAAAGCCTGCTTTTATGTGAAGAAGCATATAACAGAGGAAAAACTGTTCTTTCTGAGTACATATTTTATTTGTTTATTCCTGTTTCCCGTCTCCATTAATCTAAGGTCAGAGTTCTTACTGACCAAATATGTTTGTTGCTTTTTGATCATGAAAAAGCATAGTAACTGTTGTAATTAATGTTAAAATAAAATTTAATTTCATTTTATAAATAAGTCAGTTGCGAGATTTTTTTTTAACACCTGTCATTTTAATAGCATCAGTGATTTTCAGATTTTTTCCTGAACTGTTCAGCTTGCTTTGGCAAACCAAAAAGCCTCTTTTTGTCAGTCTATGAAATATGATGGTCCTTTATATAAGATCGATATTATGTTGCAAGACTTTTGACAGGACTGCATTGAATTGGCACAAACCCATAATAGTTTGCCATAACTTTTATTAATCCTCATTATCTTGTAAGAGTTTTCTAATATCAAAAGGCCCATTCTAGATGAGTGACATAAACAGTTTGCGAATGCTTGTCTGAGGCAAGTAGTTCTTTCATAATCACTATCCAGCCTTTCTGTCTAAGCAAAAGTGCAATGTTTGTCATATGCGAGGCTCCGATCGCTTTTTCTAATCCCTGAACTGCTGATGGCTATCAATAGTACATTTGGGCTGCTAGCAATAATACTACTGAACTGATACTTGTTTAATATCCAAGACATTTCTCACAAAGAGGTCAAAATCAGCTTAATCAAAGTATCTTTCCCAGGTATCAGAGACAGCAGTAATATCAGTGATATGATCACTGAATCTTTCACATGTTCGTGGAAAACTGATTATCTCGAAGTTAAAACTTTGCAGTTCGTTGGTGTTGGCTTTCGAGCTATTTGTTCTTTTTTCTCCTTTGTCTCCCTTCATACTCGGCTCTGAGAATTAAATTTAGATTAGGCATTCACAATTCCTATGTAATAAGTTTTTCCTAGTTAGGCCAGACTTCTTTCCTTTCTTGTTTTCTTTTTCTCACATATCTGTAACTCAATACTCTAGATCCACTGGCAGAAGTTTTCTCCGTGTTCCAGCAGGCAGTTTTGAATTCAACCAAAGCACCATTTTGCCTTACAAAGCAAAGTATAATTAGTACACTTTGAGTCCAAAAGGTTAGTTAGATGTGGAGTTCCCATATGGTACTCTGTGAATGACTGCATGTGTTGTATGTACAACTGGAGCATGATTAGACTAATAGCTGCTTGTATTCATTAACTGTAGTAGCTGAAATGCAATAAAACCAAAAATAGTTTACTCCTGATTATAAGAAGTGCACAGTTGAATGATAACAAACTCAAATGGTCACAGATTTGTTTTGTCCTTTACGTTAACAATTTGAGCAGGTTAAGATGACTTAAGATGGCTATAAACCAATGTTTATTGGTTTCTGAAACCTGGGATCTGCTTCAATTCTTAAATAAAACAACTTTCCAAATCTTGGACAGTATAATCGAAATACCACAGATAATGCAGACCGAGGTTTTCTGAGAGGCATAGACTTGCTTACAGTTGCCTAGAATGAAGAATTTAGATTACTTAATACTCCTAATATTGATATATGTACAATCTGAATTAATTAAAGATTGTGCATAGCAAAAAATGTACCTATTTCTGATTAGATGATGTGGTTTCTTCTAGTTCCATCCTTCTGTTATTGTTCAGCAGGAGTCTCCTCTGCTTTTTGAGATAAAAGTTACATGCATAGTCTTATCTGATACTCTCTTTAGTTCTACTAGAAGGTTTTTTCATCAGCTATATTTAAGCAACACAGATGCTTTGATATTGTGTTATCTGATATGGTATAAAAATTCTGCTCTCCTTGTAGTTCACTGATAATGTAAAATTTCTAGAATTTCAATAACGTGGACGAATTATTAAAGCAAATTTAAGACCTCTGAGCTTGCTGCTTATTTCACATATATTTATCACAGATACTGCAACTACAGTGATCTATGTTATGTATGTCCATGTCTTTGCAGAGTTTAATTAAAAAATACCCCTAAACTATACATACTACTCATTTTAGTATAGATCTAATGACACTGATTCCAACAATGCTATCTCTCTTCCCAGAAGATACATCATAAATTTGTAAATTCATTGTGTTCCTCATCATTCTGTAGTGAAATAAATCCCTCCCTCGTGTTGCACATCTTCTCTAGAAGTATGGGAAGGCCCACTGGGGAGTCAGAGAACTGGGTAAAGTATGACTTACACTTTAAGATGGGTCTGTCTTTGGCAACATGTGGAGGAAATTTAGAGAAGTGAAAGAGGTGGAAATTTCAGTTACTTTCATTTACAGAGACTGCTTTTAAAAACCTGAGAAATGCTGATGTGAAATAAATAGATTATCACAGTTTCCAGTTATGCCAAGAATTTTCAAATGAAAATAATTTTGGGATATACATTTATAGTAACAATAAAAGCAAAAGTCTCGAAACAAAGAAATAATGTATTCAATCTTATTATATCATTTAATAAGTATAAGATTGTTTTATATGTGCTCACAATGATACATAACTGTGGAAATACAGCTTAGTAATTATAGATAGGATATAATAAAATCTGAGCAGCAAAATTGTTCTACTGTTGGTTGTGAAAGCAGGGAAAATCAAAGACTATTTCCTCAGACTAATTTTGAGGCCTGGTAGAGTTTGAATCAGACATGTTTTTGGTTAGCTGTGAGCTTGTTTCTGGACAATGATATTATGTTTTAGCAGACATCTGGGCAAGGACTGGGCAGCATAAGTTACATCCTTGGTGCAACTTATCTGAAATTGATGTAACTTCTGAAAATATGTCCAATTAGTCGTTATTTTTGCTGAGGGCAAAAAGTGCAAGTCTAGAAAGTTGAAAGTCTCAGCATCATCTCTGTCTCTTCAAGTTGCATTTATTATTAGGAATGAATCATTGTTTTGCACTGAAATACCACAGCTGTAAGCAGAGCATTTTTTCACTTTCTTCCTTAGCTGCTTCCTTTATCTCCCATATACAGAATTATGTTCTGCTCTGAAGTGAGTGAAGGATTTCCTTAAGTGATTTTTTTCTTCCCCATATCTTCTAAATTCAATGGAAAGCTCACAGGGTAGAGTTTGTTCTGAACTGTCTCTCAACCTTCTGGTTCAGCCTCAGAGCCTTTGCATGACTTGGCATTTGTTTCTTTTCTGTCTTCTGTATTTCAATAGCCCCACATTCTACAAATTAATTTCTACATAATATATCTTGAATGTGAACCCTGAAGCATGTTTTATGAGGGAAAAAATAAATATTTGCTAAAGTGCTCCAAGCATTACTTATTTTGACTATTGAAAATAAGGCATTTTGTGCTTGATGTTGTTCAGCTTTATCTTTCGTAGAATCATCGAACCATAGAATGTGTTGGGTTGGAAGGGACTTTTAAAGGTCATCTAGTCCAACCCCCCTGCGGTAAGCAGGGACATCTTCAACTAGATCAGGTTGCTCAGAGCCTCACCAAGCCTGGCCTTGAATGTCTCCAGGGATGGGGCCTCCACCACCTCTCTGGGCAACCTGTTCCAGTGCCTCACCACCCTCATTGTAAAGAACTTCTTCCTAATGTCTAATCTAAACCTACCCTGCTCTAGTTTAAAACCATTGCCCCTCGTCCTATTGCTACATGCCCTTGCAAACAGCCCCTCCCCAGATTTCGCTAGGGCCCCTTCAGGCACTGGAAGGCCACTATAAGGTCTCCCCGGAGCCTTCTCTTCTCCAGGCTGAATAACCCCAACTCTCTCAGCCTGTCTTCATAGGAGAGGTGCTCCAGCCCTCGGATCAACTTCGTGGCCCTCCTCTGGACCCATTCCAATAGGTCCATGTCCTTCTTGTCCTTCTTTTGCTGAGGGCTCCAGAGCTGGACACAGTACTCCAGGTGGGGTCTCATGAGAGCAGAGTAGAGGGGGAGAATCACCTCTCTGGATCTGCTGGCCACGGTTCTTTTGATGCAGCCCAGGATGCGATTGGCCTTCTGGGCTGCAAGCACGCATTGTTGGCTCATGTCCAGCTTTTCATCCACGAGTACCCCCAAGTCCTTTTCTGCAGGGCTGCTCTCTATCACATCGTCCCCCAGCCTGTATTGATAACGAGGGTTGTCCCGACCCAAGTGTAGGACCTTACACTTGGCCTTGTTGAACCTCATAAGGTTTGCTTGGGCCCACCTCTCTAGCTTGTCCAGGTCCCTCTGGATGACATCCCATCCCTCTGGCCTGTCGACTGCACCACTCGGCTTAGTGTGGTCGGCAAACTTGCTGAGGGTGCACTTGATCCCACTGTCTATGTCATTGATGAAGATGTTGAACAGCACCGGTCCCAGTACGGATCCTTGAGGGACACCACTTGTCACCCCTTTCCATCTGGACATTGAGCCATTGACCACCACCCTCTGGATGCAACCATCCAGCCAGTTCCTTATCCACCGAACAGTCCACCCATCAAATCCGTATCTCTCCAACTTAGAGGGAAGGATGTTGTGGGGAACCGTGTCAAAGGCCTTGCAGAAATCCAGATAGATGATATCCGTAGCCTCTCCGCCTTCAAATACTCGTATGCTTTCATCTACTAGGCTAATGGTGTTGTTTTCAAAAATATTTCTCAGAAAAATACTTATGCACTGTGTAATCATGTCATCTTTTTATTACGCTGAAAAGATCAAATCTGCAGTCCCTCAGTATCTCTTAATTTTTACGTAGTAGGGCTTCTTGACCTGTGTATGAGAGAAGTGGGATTTTAGAACAACCTACCAATTATAATTGCAACTACAAACCCAAGTGCCTGTAAGACAGAACTTAAGGAGTTTCTAAGAGGCATCCATGACATTTCATAATTTTTTATGATCAGGGTTGTGAAACACTGGAACAGGTTGCCCAGAGAGATGAAAGATGCCCCATCCCTGGAAACATTCAAGGTCAGGTTGGATGGGGCTCTGAGCAACCTGATCTAGTTGAAGATGTTCCTGCTTATTGCTGGGGGGTTGGACTAGGTAACCTTTAAATGTCCATTCCAACACAAACCATTCTATGATTCTATGAAACTCTTTTCAAACCTCAGCCGCACCTATGTAATCTCTCTGTTCTTATGTTTCCCTCTTATGTGTTTTCCTTTTTTCACAAACTATTGGTACATGTAGTAATTCTTTTCACTCCTGAGTAAAACACTAGAAGCACATGTTTATCTGATCATCCACTGATCACAGGAGTTTTTTCCAGTCACTTTTTCCAACCATAGAGGTATCTCTCTAGTAAGCATTTCCCTTCACTTTTGTCTTAGACACAAAAATTGTATGTAGAGGTGAGTAAGGACTGTGCCCTGTCAACCAAAGGAGTGCAACTGTACTACAGACTATCCTCATTTTTTACCACTTTCTTCATCTTCTGGTCATTGGAAAACAGATCAATAGTAAAAATGTGAAGTAGTCTGGGACAAAGATTTGATTCCTGTAGGGAGGAGTTGAAATCAAATCAATTGATTTCATTCTCATACAGCCTACAGGAATTGTGTCTGATGATCTTCGTATCTAAGTTAGCACTACATTTCAAAACCTACCCTTGGTTTCCATCTACTTAGCATACGCAGTGTTAATATTGTATTGATTTATTTTAACTTTGCTTTTAGTCCAAGTGCAAGTCTTCAACAAGTGTCTTGCCTATACCTCTATCTGCTAACCTTATGACGTTATCGATAAACAAAATGTCTATTTAGTTTAACTAAAGTTATTTCTTCTAACCTGCATAATAAGAATGGCTTTGATGTAGTAATCACCCAGGAAACTTTTTTATTCTTTACACTGTTTATAGGAAATGGGAAATTTAAATTGATGAATAAATGTCTTTTTTGTTGAGACCTGGAAATCAAGTTGCCACCTTTTTTTCCTTGTGTCCTCTAAAACTCAAACAAGCTTTAGTTGTAATCTGAAATAGTTAATGGAGCATTGAATAACCAGTTAAAACACATTGTCTATGAAGAATGGTAAATATACAGCACAGTGAGAGGTTACACTATTGCATACTTCATGGCTTCTCAGTGATTTGTTTAGGAGATTTTAATTTTCATAAAAAATGAAAATAAAAGAGAAAAAAATGTGTTTTCACGTCTGCGCACAAGTCCTTCAGATTTTACATGCCCTGAAACAATGAATTAATTTTTCATTGTTCTGCTTACATACACACAGAAGGATCTTTGCTGAGCAAAATGATTATGGGTGATACAAAATAAACATTAAAGCAACCAAGATCACATATACGTGAACTCTGGAGACCATCATCTGTCAGTGTTGTGACATTTTAATGAATTACTTAAGGTAATTGATGCAATTAAAACATTTCAGCCTGATCTTTTCTGTAAGGGTAATCTTCATTTTAAAAACATCTAATGTAATTGGGTCATTTTTGATGAAGGACAGGTGGTGGATTATGCCAGTACTTTGAGGTTAAGCAGGGACTGAGTTTTCCTCAAAAGAGAAACACAGGTCTCAATAATTTTTTAAAACAGAATGTTTCTAGGCATATTTTTCTACACATTCTACAAAGGAATCACAATTTAGATTATACCATGTCTCTATGTTTTGGCAGTTGAGTGCAGATAGAACCCTTGTCAGGCTTCTGTGAATTATGCTCAAATCTTTACATAATCAGATCTTTTATTGCAATCAATTAGGCTCAAAGCCTGGTCTAATTATTGGATTTTTTAAGGATGCAAATACAGCCTGATTTACTAAAACACTGCAGCTTGTAAAGATGCCGATATGAATGAAAGAGATGGAGTTTATTTTAACTCTGAATCCCTGTGGTTTTAGGCTCTTTTTAAATGTGCTTCTCATGTTTTACTTTACAGTGTTGAAGAAGAAAAAAGGTATCTTGTTCATTGAAATCTACTGTAAATTCCCATTGATGCCAGCAAAGATGCTGTAGTCCAGTAGATTAAATTGCTGTATTATATTTAAAAAGCAAAGCATTAATATTCTGGTAAGGTTATCCTTTCCTTCACAATTTCTGTTAGTTATTTTCCATCATGCAATTACGGATTAATTACTTCCTAACACTTTTTAATATATCAGTGCTTTGTAATCGTTTTAATTTAGCAAAGAGGAGGTACAGTTCATTACACATAATTAACATTGCAGCTATTAGTACATTCATGGTCAGTGTCAGGGAGATCATTAGATTACAGGAATATTCTTCAATCATTGCTCAGCACTAAGTTCTCCTGGGCATGTATGAACTGCAACTGCATTTTTAAATCCCTTGGTGCATTTCTCAAGGATCCTGCAAGCAGCATTGGATTTTGGAAAAAAAAAATTCTTCCTCTACAAATACTATAATAGAGAATATTTGGCAATATTTTGACTCTAAATTTTGTACATCCTCAATGTAAAAACAACAAGTATGACATGAAAAATAAGACTTCCAAACGCTAAAGCAGAACTATAAGCTCTGGATAACTTCTAGCGCATTTGCTACCCAGATCACCTTTGCTTCTACAAAAACAATGGGCCAAATTTAGCCAGAGTATAGTCTGAACTTCACCAGCTTCAGAATAATTAATACATTTTAGACTAGAGCTGAATGTCATGCAAAGTGATATTTTCCCTACCTCTACTGAGATGTTATTTTTAAAAATGCATGCATGGCTGCAGTTCAAGAAAGTTGTGCTGAAGCTGTGCAAGCCCTACAGGAATTTAAGCAGGATGAAATGGCAGGTTGGCAAGGTTCACAATATGAGCCACATCCTGATTTCAGAAGTAAGCAGAGCAGACTTCATTATGACATCTGAAGTTATGAAATTTTGAAAATATACATAAACATTTTTTTCCACTATCAAAAATCAAAGTAGAAACCTTAAACCAGAAAGAATCTAGCTTTCTCATCAAACACATTTTGTTTTATATTTTTGATTTAATATGTCTGTATTTAAAATTTTTCTGTCTTCATGAGTTGTGTTTTAGCAAATTTTGCTAATATTTTGGTATTAAAATAAACTAATACATCAAAGACCATTTAAAATAAAACAGTCTCATTCTTACAGCCACGAAAACCCAGTCATTTCCATCTTTCTATGCTCACTGATATTGCAAAGCTCAGGGAAAAGTAGGTGATTAAAAAAAAACAACAAAACCAACCTCTCAAAATATCAGCTGCCACACTGCAATGTGTAGTTTTCATCATGAATGTTTTATATAGGAGATGTTCAGCAGTGTGCCTGGTTCATTAGCTCTGGGTTTTGCAATACCCAACTACAAAGTTGGCCTCATTTTCATAGGTGCTTACAGCTCATAATGAAGTCTACAGCATTTGCTGTACTGTTCTGTAAATCAGGCCAGCAGCTTTCAATAGGGATAGTAATTAAAAGGAGAGTGGTGATACAATGTTTGATTTGTGTGATAAATAAGCTTGAATGTAAGTAGGGGTATATTCCTGTCGCTGAATGATTCTAACAACTATTGACAAATCCAGTCAAAGAAAATAATATTCCTTAGCAAAAATGAAGAAAAAAATATACATACATGTATATATACATACATACATATATATACACATACATATATATATATATTTTTATATATATATATCCTCCAGCCCCAATGCAGACTTTGCCTGTTAGTCCACCATCTCAGCACACTATCTTCTATATCCTTAACTATTTTCCTTCAAGGTCAGTGTTTCCAGTCCATACCCCATAGTCACTGATATTTCCCTCTGCTACTCCTGTACATCCCTGCCCTCCGTCCCCAGACTGAGACCTGCATCTCAGTTCCTTCAACTACTTAATGTACATCATATCTCAACAGCCCTGGGGCATGTAGATCACCCTTACCCTCTTCCTACATCTTGAACCAGCAGAGATGCTTGTATTATTGCAGAAGCAACCCTTCTAGCTCCTTAAAGGAGGTGGTCCAGAGCAACAGCTGGAGTTATCACTGCAGTCATAAACAGTTTTAAAACTTCTGGTCCTTACAATGACTCTGATTCTCACATCATCCTGGCAGAATATTCCTTATGCAGTGAAAAGATCAAACAGTTTGACTTACCCACGTCAATGAGATATGCGTTATTACTGGGTGGGAGCTTTGTATACAGAGTAGCTGCAGTTTGGCAGCCCTTCCCTGCGTCTCTGTGGAAGTGGTTTGCTGCTGCTTCCTGAGGAAAGAGGAGGACTTCCAGCCACTGATCCATGGGGATTTCATTGCCAATGCCAGTAGAAGTTACATCCCCAAAAGGTAATGCGATACACACATGGATTGCACTCCAGCTGCTTGGACAGCTCTCGTATGATGGCAGTTAAGTAGCAGTCGTAGTAGAATTCACATTTTCATTTTCCCCTTTCACAGACACACAGGCAGCTACTTGTTGCTTCCAAATATGCTGTCAGCTGCTGAGGAAAACATGTTTCATTCAGATAGATGAAGAGTTTGTTTGGAACTAGCATTATTTTAATTGTGTGTCATTTTCTTTTGTAAAATTCTAACCAGGCAAAAAAGCTTGCATTATTACTAAAAGCATTAACTATTTCAGAGTCATATGTATATATTTTGAGTCCAGTCTTGTTTTTTAAGAGGTAGTTCTATAAGCAAAAAATTATTCTCATCATTTGTAAAGCATTATGAATAATTGAAAAAAGAAAAAAAGTTTAAAAATCAGTGAAGAAGTTGTTGATATTTATTGACAAGCAGGAGCCACTGTCACTTGTATTGATGAACAATGATTTCTTATTTGTCAAAATTCTTTGGTAATGTTAGAAGTATATTGTTATAAGAGTATAACCAAAATATGTAATTTGCATTTTTTCAAACTTTGATTTCATTTTTTTCAGCATGCTGCTATCCCAGTTGTGCACTGGAGGGAGATTAAAGCCAAAATTTACAGATTCTGAGCTGAGACAGAACTCTAGCAGAAAAGGATTACATATTCTCACCTAATGTCCAGGTCAGACTCCTCTCTGCTTCTGTTCTATTTTCTTCACAACCACTACTGTCTGGGTGATGGTCCAATTTCGTAAACTGTTGTGAACAACTCTCTCTAGCAGTCACCTCAGCTGAGTGTCTTCATGGATCTTCCTTGTTTCCAGGCAAAGCAATGTACAGTCGTAGTACTTACGCACCTTTTATGCACTAACATTTTGCTGTTGCATCCAAAAATTTGTCCAGTATCCTAGAGCTAACTGTTCAGAAGGAGCTAATGGTCCTGCTGAGGGCTGTGATCATAGGGACCTCACAAGAGGTGGTGGTTCTGCCCACATGACATTGCAAGTGAACTACACAGCCATCAGACCTTGGTGCATTTTAGGAATCTGGAGCATATGTCAAAAGCTGATAGTTCACTTGCCTTTCAACCTTCAGGCTGAAGCCTCTCTACACCACTGTTCATTCTTATTCCTTAGGCCTGGCCTAACTGAGCTTGTATCTTTGGTTGGTCTTTGTTTTCCTACCTGGTTCATCCTTAGTTTTTTTTCTGTCTTCCTGTTAATTTCACTGCTGAGCCCTGCTCATTGTCTGCCTGTTTGTCCCAGGATGGCTCTTATAACAGTATGCTGTTGGCTTGACAGCCTCACTTCCAAACTGTCTGGTTGAGCTATTCAAACTCAAGGCTTGATAGAATTAAAATGCTTCTGAATAGTGTGGTGAGGTTAAGATGACTGGCTTTAACCTTTGAACAAGAGCTATGCACCTATGTGGTCACGTAGGACATGAATCTCATGCAAGCATTAAACTGAAACTGCAGGCTCTTTCATAGTTAAAGACCTTTAGCTACATGAATCTAGATCACTATCTGTCATGGTTTAACCCCAGCCGGAAGCTAGGACCATGCAGACGGTCGTGGAGTTCTCCTCCTTCCCCCAGAAGGGCAGGGAGAGAAGAGGGAGAAAAGGAGGAGAAAGGGAAAAAAACCTTGTGGGTTGAGATAAAGACAGTTTAATAGAACAAAATCAGAAAAGGAAAAATAACAATACAAGAATATACAAGACACAAGTCACTCACCACCCAGTAAACTGGTGAATTGGCACTGTCGTGAGCAGTGATTGCGAGTACCCCCCTTCCCCCGCTTAACACCATTTATATACTGAGAATGATGTCTAGGTACAGAATATTCCATTGACCATTCCATTGTTCTATCTATGCTCCTTATCAGCTTCTATGGGAAGCTGAAAAAAGTCCTTGAAAAATGTAAACATCACCTGGCAACAATTAAGACAATATGCATTATTGACATTCCTTTCATACCAAATCTGAAACACAGCAACCACTAGAAAAAAACCTCTATTCCAGCTGAAACCAGGACACTATTTGATGTGGATATGGAGTGGGAGCTGGAAGGAGTAGGTGGGTTGAGTTTTGGGGTGAAATGTATCTGCTAAATTTTTTTTGCTGCCTGAAAACTAAGAAGAAATGTGTTTTGAAGACTGGGAGATAACAAATAAAATAGTACACTTTTCAACACTTGGAAAAAACGATTAATTACTGGATACCCTGGAGCTATGTATGAAGTTGCTAGATAAGTTTAACAATCTAAATTAGAAGGTTAGTGTGGAATTCATATCACCCAACTTCATACATATACAGCATATGCTGTAGGCTTATACGCCTAAGCAAGTCACTTGAGGCTTCTCTTTAAGGTCATTGGGAGAAGCAGAAAGTGATTCATTAGGCCTATTATAGAAAGGCAGTTTAGAAAGAGATTTACTCCTTATTTCTCCCACTGACCTTGAAGAGAACCAGCTCAGCTCTTCATATCTGCTTTTGGCCAGAGAAATCTCACCTTTAGGCTCCCTACATAGTTAACCTTCACAAGGCAAATCAAAGAAGTCTGCTTTAGGCACTTTGAACTGTTCTTTTGCTCACTACTGACAACAAAAGAAAACCAAAGACGATTAGATTTAGCATTTCAGTTAGATATTTACAAATTACACAGTCAGTTCCTCTGCCCTCATTTTCATGTATACATTGGTGACAATCTAAGAAGGAGGAATGTATTGCATGTTAATTAAGTTGGTTGAACATGTAGATGCTGTTTACATTACTTATAACTAGAACAGGCTGGATTCAAAAAAACTTTAAGAAGAAAGAAAACTGTATAAATTGTCAGTATGACAAGCAGAATTCAAGGAACAGGAACTCTGGGTAGTTTAGAGATTAACATACCAAAATACAGATTTTATTGCGGTTGTTAGTAACTTTGAAGAGAGCAGAGCAGTGGCTTAGATATTTTTTTTAGATACTCTGTTTTCTCTTTAAATAGGTAAAATTAACTCCAGTTGCAGAGTGAAGGAACTGCAGTGTGTTTCCTTTCATGTCTTTGGGTACTCAACATGTTTTTCTTAAAAGGGAAAAAAAATACTTCAGTGATGTTACCAATAAGAAAATACATGCAACCTTTTAGAATGTGTAAAAAAATATTCCCCTCTTCCCCCAGTGCTGAAAAGTAGTAAAGGACGGTTCCATTAGAGAGAAAAAATAAACAGATTATATGATCATGTATAACTTTAGAATTGTCAAAAAAGTGAGCAGAATAGGAAAAAAATGGTGCTTCATTTGATGTGGTTCATATGTGCTATAAGGTTGGATTGAATTTCAGGTAGTTAGAGATTGGCTTGAAATTAACTGATATATGCTGCTGATTAATAGGCGCTTATGCAATACAAAATGCCTAGGAAGACAACGGACAAAAATAAGAAAGGACAAAAACATGATTTTGAGCATGAAAAATAGCAACCAGGCTGAAACGCGTATTTAAAACTGAGATTTTCCAAATCTAAAGATTGCTTCACTCAGTTCTAATGCGAGTATCTTCCAAGAGAGTCAAAACCAGAGATCAACTGATTTATTTTCCTGTGTACACTTGCTATTTCAGATGTTGATTCCTGGATGTAATACAAAGCAAGCATAGAAACCCCTGAAAAGATTCTGGAAATGGCATTTGGAAGCCATTTTGATGGCTTCCAGAGCTACTGAACATTCTCGATGAATTAGTGCAAGATGCAATGTCCTCCGTAGGCCAGCAGTGAGTGCACTGTCTTCGTTGTGAAGATGAGCCAACAAGTGTGCAATGAGTTGACCAATGTACCATGTTGAAAAACAGGATGCATCTTGGCATAGAAATTTGAACTGATTCTAGTTTTCTCACTGCTAAGTTATACTATAGTATAACCTCAGTGTGCAGAAAGGAATTTTTAGTGCTCTCTTTATAAAATTGAGTCCTAATATTTGATATGCAACAGCATTTGCACAAAAGCACCTATCTGGTTATTGTCAGTCAATTTAAATTAGTGTTTCATTCTGTAAAGGAAATGTTACTACAGAAAGAACAGGAATTTTAAAAATTTTGGACTCAGCAGTTATTCTGGGAAGCTGTCCCACTGCACTACGATAGTTTAGGAAGCTGTAAAATTATTCTGATTTAAAAAAAAAGAAGATAGGATTCAGTCATTATCAGTCTTGAAAATTAGTATATGTGTTTGCTTTTGATGGTGTATTCTGCTAGATAGCTACTAAGAGATTTTAAAGGTAGGAAACACTATGTGATATCAGCAATCTCAAGAGTTTCAGAAGATCCTTAAGTTTTGGGAAGGGTTAAGGTTGAAGGTATATCACTGTACAGAATATCACAAACTCCCTGTGCAGCTGGGAACATCTTATCTTTGAGGTCAGCTAAGGTTGTGCACAGCCTTTTTAGTAAGAAAAACACAGGGGTTTTTTTTTGGTTTAGATGTAAGGATTTAAGTAGAAAAGTACTCATTAGAATGTGATATTGATATTTGAAGGATTGGTAGATTTTTAGTAGAAAATTATTAAGATGAGAGAAGTGGTAAATGCCCTACCTCTCTTTGTCCTTTCTTTTGTCCTTTGGGAATAGTTCACAGGAATCATGATTTTGTAATGCTATAGAATAATCTTTGTTGCAGTCAGTCATATAGAGGTGATGAAACCGGGGTATGCTCATATTTAGTGTATTTCCTTGATACTTTGAATTGTCGTCTTACTCTACTGGCTGTAGAGTCTTCTAGACCAAATGAGTTGCATAAATTAGACAGAATATAAGGAAGGACAGGGTTTTCTCCCTGAAAAAAAAAAGGCCTTTGAACTGAATCATGCTAAATCTAGGTCAGTGCCTGAAAAGAATCTGTCAGCTCCCCATATAGCTTCTAATAGTTATCAGCAATATGTGTAAAAGCTTGACCTACAAATCCACAGCTCAGCTTCCAGCTGTGACCACGATGAAAGCACTTAGAGGCTGCAGCTACTTTTTGATGGACCCATTTTGATCACACCCTCCAGATGGAGAATGTCACATAGGTGCTGCCTTTTCCTGAATCTTGATCCAAAGGGTTTTTTAAGGATCCTTCCAGCTCAGAGTGGGTGGCTTCAGCTTGAACTGATAACATTTGATAAATTCATTTCAAATTACCTCTGCTGTTCTCTACTTATTTTCTAAAATAGGTGATTCAATAAGATTAACACTTTCCTTTTTAGCCTCTAAAGCATGTTTTTGCAATTATCATTTGTATAGATTTTTAGCATATACTTATTTTACATTAATTACAATTAATTACAATTATCCAATATAATTATCCAATTCATTTTCTTTTAAGGACAAGTATAAAAAAGAAAATTAGTTTCTTTAGAGTAAAAGTTGATTTTATCTTTTACTCATTCATAACTATCCTGTTATATGTATCAGATTTTTCTGCTATATTAATACATAAATAGTATTAATAGAATTAAAAGTCAGAGAAATATTTCAAATGTCTATTTGACCCCTTAGATAATATTAATATAGAATTCCTGAAAGCGATTGCTACATCTAACTTTATAAGCTCCATTTGAATGCATCTTTTATAAGGACATCACTCCTAACTGCAGGTCATGAAGAATTTGTCATGTTCCATGATGATCACCCTCACTGTCTCACTATTAAATATGATATAATTTTTCTAGGTTGAATTCTGCTAACTTCAGATTTCAGTTGTTGATTCAAATTCTGGTTATCTGTGAAATCCCTTAATCCTCTTCTTGACCTCATGAGCTTGACATTTTTCTTAGGTTAGAGAGCAGCTGAAGGAAACAAAAGGCCGTTGAAACCTAATAGCGTCAAATAATTTAATAGGTGATTTGATGAAAAATCTTCCTAACCATCCTTCTTTTGGCAGTTGGTCTCAGTCCAAGATGGAGCCTCTTCCTTCCCCACTAGGAATAGCAACAAAGCTGTTTATTGCTCACTGTCTTGGCAAACCCAACTGTTTTTCCCCAGGTGTTTGTGCAGTCTTGAGGCCATGGAAAATCCTTTATCCCATTACCATTTAATTCTTCTTCTCATAGGGATAGAACCAATATAGATAGAAACTTATTCTGTCACAAAAACATTATTTAACTGAATTAGGCTAACAAAAATAGTGACAACAACTCACTGTTCAAAATCTTATCCTAAAAGAAAATCTCATATACTATTTACATGCACATACACACACACACACAGATTCCTTACAGTCTTTTTTTTTAACTGAAAGATAAATTCAAATACTTAATTACCAATGAAAATGGTATACCAATATGTGATTTTCAGAACTCCCAGCGTATAACAAGAAAAAGTTCATACACGTGTTATCTTTCAATAAATTCGTTCTGGTTTTCTCTTGATAACTATGGTAAGAGTGAAATGTAACAGTGATGCTACAGGATGAAAACAGAGAAAGAAAAAATATTGTGGGTGGCAACCTAAGAAACAGCCTCAAGACGAGTGGGGAAATGGTCTTAGGAGATAGTGTATCAGATATTATTCTGATACTTGTACCTGAGTATAAATGAAAAACCAGTAAGGTGATATACATAATATTTTTTGAACATGTCCTAGTGTAGTAATGAGAGAACCTTCATTCTCTGCTTTCTGCCTGCAAAGCCTCTGTTTTTGAAAAGTGCCCTCAAATATACCTTTGCTTCTACACTCTCTGCAGCACTCTTTTACACTTCAGTTTTCCTTGTATGCTCTAAAAGCAATGAGAGAAAGAGAATGATGACACTCTTTTTATTACTTGTTTTGGAAAGAGCTGCAGAAATACACTTCATTTTTCTTTCTGGCCTTCTGGCCATGCTCTAATTTAAAGCTGCAGTATTGAATAGGTCTCTTTCAAGGATTAAATACTACAGCTGAGGTGACTTCTCAGATTAAAATGCCTCTTCTTTCTCTGACAACTTTGGTATTTGACACAAATTGTAATATTTGGGTTTTCTCCCATCGAAAATCCATTTGTGGTATTGTATCAGAGATTAACACATATTCTGAAGTTACTGCTACGAAGGGACTTGCTTTGATTGTAAATGCAATGAGTGCCAATAGAAGATTATGGAGTATGTTTTTATAAGCCTTGTTTGTGCTTCTGTACAGTACTGCTGGTGGTCACCTTAGATGGGTATAAAAAGAAAATTCAGGTTGTTCTCCACATAACAGAAAGTAAAATACATTGATAAAATCTTTCCTTTGTCAGAGAGCAGACCAGATTGTGTTGACTTAGACACTTATATTAATTCTTATGTATGCTTAGAAGACACTGGGCAAACAATCAAAATCCGTTACCTATGGGGCATTGTTAATCATGGTAAAGAACATTTCTATATTAATCAGTTCTAGGCAAGGAAAAATATATTAAGAATACTGTGTTAGAGATTTATTTATAATAGCAGCTTAGTACTTGCAGTTTAAATGCAAGACACAGCAATGTGCCCTTGTGGCCAAGAAGGCCAATGGCATCCTGGGGTGCATCAAGAAGAGTGTGGCCAGCAGGTCGAGGGAGGTCATCCTCCCCCTCTACTCTGCCCTGCTGAGGCCGCATCTGGAGTACTGTGTCCAGTTCTGGTCTCCCCGGTTCAAGAAGGACAGGGCACTGCTGGAGAGGGTGCAGCATAGGGCTACCAAGATGCTTAGTGGACTGGAACACCTCTCTTATGAAGAAAGACTGAGGGAATTGGGTATCTTTAGTCTAGAAAAAAGACGACTGAAGGGGGACCTTATCAACACTTATAAATACTTAAAGGGTGGGTGTCAGGAGGATGGGGCCAGACTCTTTTCAGTGGTGCCCGGCAACAGGACAAGAAGTAACAGGCACAAACTTGAGTATAGGAAGTTCCACCTAAACACGAGGAGGAACTTCTTTACTTTGAGGGTGGCAGAGCACTGGAACAGGCTGCCCAGAGAGGTGGTGGAGTCTCCGTCTCTGGAGACACTCAAAACCCGCCTGGACGCGTTCCTGTGCAACCTGCTCTGAGGTGACCCTGCTCTGGCAGGGGGGTTGGACTAGATGGTCTCCAGAGGTCCATTCCAACCCTATGATTCTGTGATTCTATGAAATAATGGTGGATATCTTTGTTGCAACCATGTCAAAGTAAATGGCATTGTATTATGGATAAAAACTGATGTAATATGTTTTGACCTTTATTTCTGAGAGTAGTGTTAGTATTAACTTTAACTAGCATCAGTCTATAGGAACTCACATAAGTTGGACTGATTAATGTAAATTCTTCCAAGCTATTTCTCCTAACCCTAGGATCGTGGAGCAGTTCAGTGTAGTGCTAGCAAAATTTTTTTACATGGATTTGTGTTGTTTTACATGTTTCCTGAGTGTATTTTAAAATAATTCCTAATATTTTTATTTATTTTTCTGGTAATAGTGGCAATTCCAAAACCTGTATTATGACAAATGTGATAAAAAATTTTTGGCTATATTTGGCTATACAAGGACAACAAACTGCCCAGGAAGCTTGCACAGCTTTTCTTGGGTGCCCAAATGCCTCTCTCAGCTATGAAGTCTGTTGGTTTTCCTGACTTTCTTTGACGAAATAGATTGCAGAAAGACAAAGAATAATCTTGAACTGTTTCTGCACCTATACACCGAGGGTATCTGGAGTCCAGAGTAAGCAATTAATAGACTTGAGAGTTACCAGGCTGCTTGTGTCCCTTGTGTAAAGAGAAGATGTAGAAATAGTCTTGCATGAATGCAAAATCTAGCCCATTACAGAATCTTACAAACTAGCAATGTCCACAGAAACAGCAAGAAACTTCCCACTTAATCCCCAAACTGATTCCATTATATGTATGCTCTGTATGGCAGTACAAGATCAGTGAGGCTGCTGGCATTAAAACAAACAGCAGCTTAGATTTTTTCTCTGAATTTTCTCTATTATGACTTAAGCCCGATAAAGAATTCATATCCCCTGTGGAGTTTGGAAAGATTACTAGGTTACTAAAAAGAGGCGAAGTAGTAGTCAAACCTGCGTCAAGAAAACAGGAAATCTCACTCAATGCATTGTTGGCAGCAATATTTTATTTGCTATGTGTATGCAACTCTTCTGGGTTTACATGAGATGAAAATTAAGATATGAATGTTTTTTTACTCCGAATGTTACTAATATTTGTCTACTTAATATGAAAATGCACGTATACAATGCTTTTGGGTCATTGAAGTAATTCTTTTTGACTGATTGTTATAATCGCAACTGACACTTTGGTCATGAGTCCTAAAAATTGTAGTGGAGATAAATTGAAGGACCAGAACACTGGTGTTCATTAATTTATCTAATTTAAATACAGGCTTGAGGTGCTGAGAGAGAGCCTTTCCTCCTAATCAAAGTGATGACTAAGACAGTCAATGTTGTGGCCACTACTTATTACTAAGGAGAAAACCCAGCAGTATCAGATAATAATTATATGCTGTACCTTCTCTGGATAAAGCACTTTTAAAACTGTATTTCACACTACTTCTCAAACATATGTGCCAGTCTGTTGCTGATGCTTTTGTATTCTACAGCTTGCATGCTTTTTCTTGCCAAAAGGCACGATTTTTCTGTTTGAAGTGGCCTGTGCCTTCCATCGTTGTCTGTTTTGCAGCCAGTGACTCAAAAAGTTGGACACCAGAACTGCACTTAACTAAGAGTGCCTTTTAGGGTATTCTTGAAGTACCGTCTCGTACAACTGCAGTTCTTACTGCCTCATTTCTAGCTTGTGATAATGCCCTAAGGCTTGACTTGTGATGATAATGCTATAAGGCTTTGGAAAAATGAAAGTAACATTGCAATACATACTGAGATATTTTATAAACAAGGATGAGCCTCAGAACAAGCACTGCTGTAGCTGAGCACAGAGGACAGAAGCAGTGAGGAAACGAACATGTTGCCTTGATTTTCTCGGGTTTTGTTTGTTTGTTTGTTTGGTTGGTTTGCATTCATTTTTAATGCTCCAGAAAAAAAACAGCAATATCAGAAAAAATCAAAGCCCTGCAATTTGTATTCAGTTGTAAACGAATTTGCTTTCCTTTAACAAAAATGTATAAGCGTCTGTGTACATAATCACCAGAATGTAAGAGAGAAGTAGTTTCTCACTGACAGAAACTCTCTACCTCACTGTTGTTGATTTCATTTTCAGAAAACCTGTTCCAGCATCATCTGAAACACGCTCTTTTCTCTTTGTCAAGAGAAACAAGGGATTAATTTTACTGTGAAAGATGGGCTTGTGTGCTGATTATGTCTAGGTCTGATCAGATATCGGGCAAATGACTTTAAGAAACAAGGCTATCATTAAATGAATGTTTGAATAGCTCAGTGCAGAATTTTTGGGTAAAATCCATCCAAGAAAAAATGTGCTATAGCTTTGGAGTTCCCTTTTTTTCTGTGAATCCAAGAATGAACTTCAGTGCTAGTGGCATTTCTGAGTGCCATGGAAACCCACAAAAAGTAAGACTGAGGATCTGCTCTTTGAAGCATCTGTAGCGGTTGGTTTTGAACTTGTTACATAGCTGCTACGTTCTTAGGTATGCAAAGGTCTGTGGTAAACCAGGATAAGCATTATCAGTCAGGGAGTAGTTAAGGAAAATACCAAAGAATTATCCATGATCTTTCTAATGTAGATATTTGCTGTGCTTGAGTCAGCATTTTTACTGACTAGGAGAAACCAACCTGCTTTTTATAAAAGTTGTGTAAGAATCATTAATGAGAAAGGAGAAATCATTTAGCATTTAGCTCCTGAGGTACATGGGAAATGCTCTGTAAATGTGCTTAATTTCCAATATACAATAATTTATAAGGTAGCAGTTCACTAAACTGGAGCTAGCTTTAATAACATGTACAGACAATTATATCGCATCACAAGAATTCCAGCTTCTTCTCATTTTCTTTTGTTAATTCCTCATAAGCCTCACAAGTCAGCAATGCAATCAAGTTTATAACAAATTGATGGTAAAGTGCAAGCCAGTAAAGAAATTGTTGAAGAACCTCAATACTTTCAGCATCCTAAATTAACTAATATATCACTTCAGTGAATATTTTCCTACTATCTTTTTTTATCTGGCAGGAGAAATGCATAAAAACCTATTGAGACGTAGTATACTACACATAAAAGAAATATCAATGACACATTCATTGGCATTTTAATTCAACCATGTTTATGAGGCTAGTATTACTGAATGATTAAATTGAATATAGCTTGGTAATATTGGTTTAGCTAGTTGGAGTGGATATTAAGCTTTATCCAGTCCCATATAGAATAGGAAAAAAAAGAGCGACCTTTGCAAATTACTTTTCCATAATCATGTCAGTTGTGGGGTGGGGTTTTTTTGACTGGGGAACTAAAACTGTTGCCTGTGCAATAGTAGGTACAGATACAATATGCATGCTGTGATAGTGATGGAGGGAAACATAAGGGACTGCATAAACCTTTCAGTGCCATGTGACCGGAAAGATATGTATTATACAGGAAAATGATAATATGGAGGCTATGGACATGTCAGCAATCCCTGCTTCCATCACTTATTCAGCAGATCTTCTGTAAGTGTGAGAAATGTTTCATTTTTTATGGATTTAGAAATACCACTGTGAGTTAGAGTTATAATTTGTCCATCTTAAGAGGTGATGGAGCAATTGCAGTTTTCATGGTTCTCTCAAAAGCACTGTTCTTTCTCTGTAGCTAGAAATGTCCTCACTTCCTCAAGTGTTAAATCAACTATGCTAGATGGAAAATGGCAGGACGAAAAGAGAGGGGAGAATTAACTTTGTATGTTCCCTGTTGATAAATCTTGGGGGAGGCAATTTTTTTTTTATTAAATCATGGTGCTGCCCAGAAGTTCAAAAAATATATAGGCATATTCTTTCAGAAAATTAAGAGATGGGATTAGCAGAATGCAGAATAGTTTGTAAAATGTTCGTGTTAAAGTACTTTCAGCTTAAATAATTAATATCTCTGTCAATTTTTTATTGCATATGTTACTTTCTGATGATATGAAAAGTATTAGACATTCAAAAATCACATCTTTGAAGACTTTGAGGACAATACAGAAAAGCAGTAAGTGCCTGTTTGTACTGATCTCCATAAAAATAGAACTGTGCTCCATTCTGTACGGGAGGTCTTCCTCTTGTGAACTGGGAGAGAATACTGCTAATCAAATATGAAAAAAAAATTCTGAAGTTTGATGCAGCATAAGATTGCGTCATTTTCTCCTTTTTTTTTCCACCCAGCATAATTTATAGTCCTGTGCAATCTCAGGGAAACACAGTTAAGAAAATTTTGGGTTAAACTCTCAACTGGTCTGGGTTGCTGTTATTGAAAATGTAATTTTAATTTGTATATCAGGAACCAGGAATAGACAAAAGAAACTTTTCACCCAGAAAAAGAGGTTGCTTAGAACTTGCTCATTCCAACTAATGTATAATTATGTGTTTGTATTATAAAACTATATAGACGTTTCTTGAACTACAGTGTAGTGTGATTATTAGTCATTGATCACCAATACTAGCCACCTATTTAAATGTCATTTTTGTGGAATTTATTAAGCATGAAAAAGAATAACATTTCTAACACAGAGAAAGTCACTGAAGAAAATGGCAAAGAAACATCTGCACCTTTTTTTATTTCATTATGACTGTGAATTACATTTTAATTTCTTGAATAGGAATTTCATTTATTTTAGTCCAGAAATGATCACTTATATCATTACAAGTTCTGACTATTTAGGAAGTGGACAGAAGCTCAACTTCTGCAGAAAAACCTTTCCCCTTTCTGACTGTAAATTGAATGCAGAAGAATGAAGAGGGGAAGAGGAAAGTATTGCCTTGCTTTGCAAAATTGTCAGCAATCTATCATTTCTGCAGAAAATTCTCACTTACTTTGAGCTTTTGCCCTCTTTTGTCCCATGAAGCTGTGTCCTACTTCCTCTTGTGAGTCTTCAGGGCACCAAAAGACACCACAAATGAGACAGGAGCTTGGATGTTCATGGTAAGAAAGACCAGTGTGTTAAAATTAATGGGATCCACAGAGAGGAAAGTGCCATAGGCAGCAATGGCAATAAAAGGCCATTTGCTTTCCTCTTGCAGAAAGAAAAGCTCAGCAGCATAAAAAATGTGCTGCTGCTGCTTTTCTTTATATCCTTCTTTCTTTTTTATTTCTTGGTCCCTCTCTTGTGTGGGATACCCAATGAACAATAGGCAGAATGTTGTTCCAAAGTACAGGAGACACACCATGAGTTCAAGGAGAATGTTTACTCCATGCATAGTTGTGAGCCCTTCTATATTACTATAAGGAGTTGTTGCAGATAGCTTTATATATTTTTTTTTAACTGCTGCAGAAGAGTCTGTCTCTCCTTTGACTCTTACAAAAATGCCTTCTTTAACTATGCCACATCTGTTTACTATAGTTAGGTAAAAAGACAAAAAAACCCAACATCAACATCAACACCAAAACATAGCTTCACTCTTAGTAAGCAGCAGGGTATATGATAGTATACGACTTGTCTCCTGTGAAAACAAAGAAACTAAAACCCTGAGGAAACTGCCTCAGAATTGCTGAGCACCACACAGCTGTAGTTATCTGGGGAAATTTCTAGCATAGTACTGAGTGAAAATCCTCTTGCAATTTAACAGAAACCCATGCACACACAATTATTTCACATGATCCATGTGCATTTAGTGATGGACCAGCACTGCTGAGGTTCTCATGTGTACAATGTAATACTGCCTGTTCCTGCCCTTCAGATAAACTACTTGTGAAAGTCAAACACACTCTCACAGACTTTCCCCTTCAATACCACATAAATAAATCACTTAAGCTCCTTTCATTCACTCCCTTGTTTCCGCATTTGTGTCAGCTTTCTCATCGGGAGTATAGAAGGTAAACAGGACTAGAATATATAGTTCTATTTTTCTATATATAGGAGAGGCAAGCATACAATGCAGTTACTGCTCCTATCTTCTGGGCTATTAATGAATCCTCTCTGGTCCTTGTGCTTGTCTAGAAACACAGAAGAGTCCAACAAATCCATGTTTCTTGCCTTGCTTCCTCTTTCTCTCCACTCCTTTCCACTCCTTTCCCCTCCTTTCCCCTCCCTTGCCTTGCCTTGCTTTGCTTTGCCTTGCCTTGCTTTGCTTTGCCTTGCCTTCCCTTGCCTTGCCTTGCCTTCCCTTGCCTTCCCTTCCTCTCTGTAGTGTACAGAATAAATTGTACAATATAGAAGCATGTGAGATATACTTAATAAAGTTATTGCTGTCTCAGACAGCAGTTTGCTATCAATATCTTTATTTCCAAGCTTTCCTGCCTAGTTTCTTCTCTATTTTCAGGCTCTTTCTGTTTGTTTTTCAGTGTGGTGTTTTTCCTCTCTGATACCAAATGTCCTATTAATGCCAAACAGAAGATTAGCAAATATTTGAGCTTTTAAGACTGGCTCTGTAACAAGCTACTATATATTTTTGTCTGACTGTACAGAAGTACAGAAACTACAGTTATGTACTGCAACAACACATATTGCAGCTGATTTCCAACCCCTAATGACAAGCCATTCCATGAACTGCAAAAGTAAGAGTATTCCTTCTCGCTTCTAAAACAGACAGGCTGGGAAACCACAAATCACTTATAGAACTGCTGTCAATAGCCTAATTAGTAAGACAAAAGCAAGAGGCTTAAAAAGTATGTATGCTATCCAGAAAAAAAAATCTTGTGTAATATTAATGACAAATCCAATAATTTAAAGAGGATGAATCATAATATAGCCCAAAATGCCAAAATTCTCAGTAAAATTGACCTTTTATATCTTCTTTCTGTTTTTCTAAAGCTGTGAGGTGCAACCGGGTCATATCTTCAGGGATTCTTCTACAAACCTAGAAGGTTACTCCCCTACCTCTCCCAAATATGCAACATAGAAAATTCTCACTTGTTTGGTGAAACTATTTTGGATTGAATTTTTTGGTTAGTTGTTCTTTTCTAGTGAATATTTTGAATGCCATTAGAAGGTCTTCCAAACTGTCGTGGGATCAACCAGCTATTCAAGGGTCAACCTCCATAGGTTGGGTAATAAAGACATGACAGAACATGGCAATGGGATATGCTTGTATGAGATATACTGTCCCGTGTAGTATGCTCTAGAGATTAAGGACAAGCCATTCCAGTTGAGGGTTTTTCAATTAATTTTGAAGTTCTTATATTTGATTTTCTAAACTACATAGGGAGGAATGGTTCTTAATAAGAGAGCTGGGTAGAGCAGCTGTCCTCACAAGGTAAGGAGACAGTCTGGCATCCTGCAGTTCAGATCTAGTAGTTATGCATTAGTTCTTGAGATTTCTGTATAACTTGGCCTGAAGGTAATGGAAAATGCTCCAGATCTTACTCACTTTTCTCGTATGAGAAGTTAGTCAATGAGTAAAACAAGCAACATCCTGATGAATAACAGGTATTAATCGATTAGAAATGGATGTACTTGTATGCAGCATATCAAGTCTCTTTAGGATCCATTTTTTCAATTCTTCTCTTTCAGAATGACAAACAAATGCATCTTTATTTCTTCAGGGTTTTCTCTGTTTATGATCTACAGAACTTGTTAGGGCCTGTCACTTAAGGGCACTTTAGACTTTTTAATGTGCAGCCATTTTGCCAGAAGCCTGTGGCAGAACACCAGAGTTTAGTTTCTGGGATTGTGAAATAAAGGACTTCAAAGTAATTATTAATTGCTATTTTAGCAATCTTTTTTTTTTTTTTTGTGTGTGTTTTTTTTTTCTGATAAAGCAAGCCTAGAAATTTGTTTGGATGTAGTGATCAGTCTTACATAGTCATGATTCCAAAACTTATTTCCTCCAAGGATCCCTTTGACATACAAAGAAATTTTCTGCTTTAATTGTATTTTCCATGTGGTTTTAGATACCTCCTCCCTCAACTCAGGACCTCTTCCTCCATTTTACATTCCCCAGGATACCATTTCTCCCACATGCTTTTGTAGATTGCCTGAGCTAGCTATTTCTCTCTATTCAACTCTATTTCCTCTTCCCCCAAACATCTCAACATTTTTTTCCTCAGGGAAAATTCATGGTCCTAGGAAGGACCTATGAAAGGAAGAATTCATGGTCCTACCAGAGTCCTGTCCCTCCCTGCCACATTCTCTTTCTCACCCAGATTCATCTTGCAGTGTAGAAGGCATATTAGAAAAAAGATAGTACTCTGCTATACCCACGTGTCACCTGTTATTTGAGCTGTTGTTAATACTCTAACAGTCAGCTCCTCTGAAAAGTTTGTATCATAAGAATTACTATCATAGTATCTCAGGTTCTGAAGCTTCAAGAAACAGGAGATTGCTCTCTACAACACTTCCCTTCAAGGAATGAAACCGATAGGGAATGAGAATCTGAGACAATATCAAGAACTTCATTGTTTTTGTGTGTGCTTTTATCACAAGCCTATCATTTTAGTTACCTGTCCCCAAATCATTTTAATGGGTGCACTCCCCATGAGTCTTTTACAATTAAAATTTAGGAAAAAAACCCAACCTGTTCTTTCTTTGCATTACTTTCTTCATTGTTTTTGGCAAATTCTTTGTTACGGCATTATTCATTTTATCATGATAATATTTTAATTTATATTGTCCAGAACAAGAGAAAATGCAAGCTACACTAATACAGAAGAGAATGATAAAAACCGGTTCTATATTATACAGCTAATCTCTATTTTCCAATCTCTTCATGCAACTGGTACCCGAATTAGTTTATCCTGAATGTGAGCTTCCTCTCTGCAAATTCCTACTGATATCAGTGTTTCTCTTTTTGCTTGTGAAAATATCTGGAGGTACATCCCACTCCCCTTTCAGATGAGGTGCATCAGATGTCAGTTATTTCAGTTCTAAGAAAGACATGGTTGGGAAGAACACTGGAATATCATCTCTCAGTGGCTCTACCTCTTTGCTTATGAGCAGCATTAAGAGTTTAGGGTTCACCCACCCTATCAGTTAAGTAAACAAGCAAGTCTTGGCTAAAAAAGTGCTTCTACATCTAAGTCGTAGTTCCTCTGTGTGGAGACGTGACTCCACACAGAAGGTGAAGAAAAGCGACTCATTACACCTAAAATATGAACCATGCTGGAAAGACATAGTGAACTGAAAAGGTATTTCACCCTGCTAGAATATGTACATATTATACATATCTATGAGCGAGTGAGAAGACAGGGGGAACATCAGAAAATGTCCAGGTAAAGGTGATAAGATGAAGGAATAACAGATTAACAAGGACAAGTATTTTAAACAATTGTGTCAAATTTGGAAAATGTGCTGAGTTGCCTACCCAAAATATAATAACAGATTAATATAAAAATACTTTAATAGAATTAAAGTAGCTGTAATATGACCATATTTTTTAACTGTTTAGCGTACTTTTCTCATCTCCATTTTGAACTGCTTTACAGCTTGTGTTATAAGAAGAAATTATATAGGTTAGCTGCTTTACTAGAATTGCAAGACATATTCATTATTAATAACCTAGCCTTCGAAGAAATTATTCTGTGAAGAATTGTTCAAAATGGATGCCCTTAACATATTCATAAATATTAAAGTTGGCTTCACTACATTACTGGTACAGAAAACTAAATAGAAACTTGTTACAGAATTTTTTCTCCTTTCTTTTAGATGATAACACTAAAGTATATTAAAACAGTGTTGAAGGATGCATCTCTACTCTAAAATCAAATGTAAGTAATGACATTCTCATCTTGAATTATGGATCCCTCACAGCAGACTGAAAAAGATTAATTATAGTTGGAATAGAGGAACTCCACTTAGGAAGATCTTTACAGAGCAGGCACCAATCTAAATGCTACATTATTCTCCCCAGCCTCTCTGTTCACTCTAAGTCCCTTTTGACCTGAGTCCAATTACCAGGTTCCGTAATGTTGCTCAATCTTCATCAAGCTAGTCCACCTTCTTTGTTTGCCATTCTCATACTGTGGTCACACAGTCATTAATAGCGTATGTCTTGATAAAAACTCCATGCTCACTTTAGATAAGATATCCTCAAGGCAAGTAGCAGAGGGGCAGGTGCTGATTTCTCTCTGGTGACCAGCGATAGGACACGGGGAAATGGAATGAAGCTGCATCAGGGGAAGTTCAGATTGGACATTAGGAAAAGATTCTTCACTGAGAGGGTGGTTGTTCTGGAACAACGTCCCCAGGGAAGTGGTCATGGCACCAGGCCTTTCAGAGTTCGAGGAGTGTCTGGATGATGCTTTTAGTCACATGGTTTAGTTTTAGGTAGTCCTGCGAGGAGCAGGAAGTCGGACATGATGATCCTTATGGGTCCCTTCCAACTCGAGATATTCTATGATTCTATGGTTCTATATAATACTGAGATTTGTTTATTGGTTTTATGATGGTGCTAGCCAGGCAGTACCACATTTGCCTAAAGTTAGAGTTATGGGGAAAGCTCTGTAAGTGGTAACAGGTTATGCTATCATCCTTCAGAGAATGACAGGCAGTTTATAAGAAACCAAGACTGAAATATAACCCAACAAAGTGATTCTGATGCAAGCAAGATGAACCTCACTGTTGGTTATAGAAAAAGAAGCACTGTATACAAGTAATAAGAGAAAAAAAATCTTTTGTAATTGGCCTCTGTAAGGTCTCAGCTGGAACGTCACATCAGGTCGTTGGCACCATATATTAGGGAAGAAATAGACAAACTGAAGTGACCAAAAAAGAAAGCAATAAGAATATAAGGTTTAGAAGACATCTACCTTGAGAAAAAAAAACAACTAAAATCTGTTTTGTTTAAAAGAGAGAACTGAGGGCGGTGGTAAGGAGACATGCAGTCAAACTTCCAACATGGAAGGAGTATTAGAAAAGGAACAATTACCAGTTATTCATTGTAACTGTTATGCACTTGCTGAAGGAAAAGAGAATTCATAGCAACGCAGATTCAGGACAGATACTGATAAACTCTTTCAAAGTACAAGCAGTGGCAAAGGCAACAGAGAGAGGCTATGGAATCTCCTTTCACTAAGGGAAGGCCAGAAAACTGCATTAAAGAGAATCTAATGCACTTGTCTGGTGTCATTACTGGGGAAGATGCAGATTATCACTTAAGGTCTTCCCTGCCCTGCACTTTAATGATTCTGTGGCAGTTTCACAGGAGCTCCCAATGACTGGTTGCAACATTGGCTTTGCTTGTTTGCTCTTTTCACTATGCCTCTAAAGGAAATAAGATTTTTGTGGCCCAGGTGTAAAACTGGTATAATTTAATTGCCATTGTGCAGTTCTGTCAGTATACTGTTTGGCCTTATGTTGTGGGTTTTTTTAACATTTCAAGAATTTGTATCTGAATTTGTAAATTGTAGGACTCCTAATAAACTTAGTTGAAGGGTTTGAGCATTTATGTAACTGCTTCAGGTTTTTCAGCTTCTAATTTTATATATGTTGAACATACCTATAATAGCACATTTTCATTACATGACAATAATTGAATATTTTATAGAAGGGAAGCAGAATGCTGCAAATTCACTGGAAAACAAACAAACAAAAATAACCCAGTATACTTACTAAATGCTAAGATACCTTTTACTGCATCAATCTTGCCTACCTTTTCCTCAGGACTATCACAATTGCAAATGTTTTCTGCGTGAAAAAATCTTACTGACAGAAGAAGGTAAAATATGTAGATAAGATGTGTATCTCATATATGCTCATCTTTAAAACAAGGCAATGCAACAGTAAACTACTTGCTGTACATCTCAGGGATTAATCTAATCCTTGTACAGTATAAAAAGTGATCATATGCACCCCAACCAATTTTCAGGAAAGGTTAGTGCAGTATGTCTTGAACGTTCATAGCAATTTCTAGGCCTTGCAGATGATCAGTATTCTACTTTGAAAATATTTTTTAGATTTTTTTATTTTTCAGTCCCCCAAAGAAAGTTGGAATTTTTCCATTCTAGAGTAGAGTATGCAAAGTGTGTGATGACTGCAGTTCCTCCCTTGCCTGTTCTGGTGATTTAATTTAAGAAATGAAGTTTCCCCATTTCACAGGAGTTTTAATTTTTAATTTCAAGAATAATTGGTTTAAGCCATTGAGAGTGTTCGTAAGGAAAAATAACTCTTCCCTTAGAACACATTTTGTGTGCATTTTGTGTGCATTTAGAATAAAACACACTTTGTACAAGAAGCCAGCAAAGTTCAACAGAAGTGTGTCTCAGATGTGGCTGTGACAGGGTAGACCTATGGCAATGCTGCATACAAGGCCCTAACCATATGATACAATGGAAGAAGCACAGCGTGCTTCCTCACTTAGCTTTTGTCTACCACTATATCCTCCAAGCAAGGATACAGCTAAGTGAGGATGAACTAAGACTGCTTCTTTAAAGCTGTGGCTCTAAAGGCAAAGTGTATTGTGTTTAATTATGTTAATCTCATCCCAGAAGTTAATAAAAAGACCAACCTATGTCCCAGAGAGCTCACAGACAGATCCAGTCCTTCAGAGTGTCAGCCATCACTGATTTGGCAAAGTATTGGTCACATAACTTTAACACAAATGCACATCAGTAAGCATATGCAAGTGCATAAAATTAAGTATGAACCAACAGCTCTTCTGGGCAGCTCCAGCACGTCCCCTTTAAAATATGTTAAATGTAACAGAAGTATATGTATTGAAAAAAAAAATTTCCTTTTAGGACATGGAAAAAGACTACATGATTCATTCTTCACCATTTTTCTGAAATGTGAAACACTATACGCATATATGTTTTAATCTTCAAAGCTACTACTGCTGCTCTGGGTGGAAAACAGAATGTTGGCAGCTTTGACTCTTGGCCCCTAACAAAGCAAGCAACGCAGTTGAGCCAGCTGAGGTAATCTACACCAATAAAAACCCAACACTGAGTTTTGATATTTGCAATTTTCCTTTCTTTGAACTAGTTTATCTTGGTAGAAAACTACCCTAGCCCTCTAACAGTAAATGTTTTGTGCTAGGAATGTGCTTCAGTTTTGTTTTTTTCATGTTGTTGTCAAGGTAGATGCACCTTCCTGGTACCTGAACATCAGTTTTATTTTTGCCTTGTATTGTTACAGATCACAAACTGGTCCATACTGCCTGCTTTTTATCACCATCTTATTATAAGGTGTTTTTTCCTGTTGGCATTTGGCACTGATAGTTATGCCTTCCCATCTCCTCCCCTTCTTACAAATAACACTTGACACTTTTTGGATTCTTATTTTTCTGTACCTTATTGCTCCTTCAGTCTGTTTTACTTTGTTTTCAGACTTCTTTATGAAATAGCATCAAGACTGTAAAGCAATCAAGAGTCTGAGGAAGTCTGTAATTCAACTGTCAAAATCGTGTAATGAACATCATTAAGTCCAGTTGAGGACATACTTATTCAACAGCATGTCTGTAGTATTTTCAGCACCGTCACTGGTATGTTAGTAAAGCCCTAGTAGAGAAACACAGTGAAATCCTTTACTACACAGCCAGTGGGTTGAAATTTCACCTGTAGTGTTTAATAATTAACAGAAAAGCATGGTGCATCTTCTGGCTAAATAGCGGAATGAATTCCAGGAGACCTTATCTCAATCTTTAGGTCTGTTATAGGCTACTTAATAACTTTTAGCATGTCACTTGCATTCTTTGTACCTCAAATTATATCAGCTAAATTGGAATAACATTGCTTCCTTTCTTTTTCTGATCTCTGTCTTGTTTATTTAGATAGAGAACTCGAGAGGCAGAGAGCATCATTTAGAATATATCTGTGCAAAACTTTACACAAAGGGTCCCAAAATCTCTGTCACAGCAAAACTGAATGTGACGGTGTCTGTAATTTATTTATATTGTACCTGTCCTATAATGTATGTTACTCACTGATGAATACTAACCTTCATAAAGCTTATCCTGAAATGTTAATCATGTATGTAGTCCTTATAGGTCAGTCAAGCTTTATATAAGGTACACATATTTGTAAGGACATAGTTCCGTGTAAGTCAAACCACTCTAAATCCAGGCTGCTGCAGCCCGTCCTTCTTCTCTCCTGCACCACTTGTGAACGTTGTCCTCCTATTCTGCTCTTCTATGTGAAGCCGATCTGATTGAAAGACAATCACCCTAAATGCTGTTAGATCAGTTGCTTCACAGATAAGCATGAAGTTAAAGAACTCATGTTATATTGTCTCATGGGTCTTATTTAATCTTTTAGGTGCTGTCACATCAATAAACATATTTCTGGTCACACAAGTAAATCTGGTGTCTGATGTAACATGACGTATCTCTTTTTGGGGGAAAAAAGTTATGACTTTTGTGACATAACTTTCTGCTTGCTCTCAGCGGGAAATATTTCAGCAAATAATGACCCTTTCGCCTGTATTTCACGGGAAGCCAGCATGCTTATAAGCACGTCAGTGCAAAATGTTTTAAATCATTTGTATCTATAGTACAGGGGATGGCACAAATACAGATTAATCACTTTTACCTGCAAGTTTTATTGCAATTAGAAAACAGTTTGTGTTAAAGCTTCTGATACTGTAGCTTGCAGTTTGACATTATTGAGCCAGGAAGTTTTGAGGTAATTTCCAAAGGGCAGTTATAATTTAGGGCATTTTTCTTTGGTTCAGAGAAATAGCTTCAAAAAATTTCTGTTCTGTGAAATTAGGTAGAATATCTTGAAGAGTAATTTGGAGGCACACAGATTTCTGTGTTAAAAGATTTTGTATGGTAGAAACAAGATTTTATAGGGAAAAATATGTCTTACGTGTAAGACAGCTCTTTGGACACCTCCTGATCTTTCTTCCTTTGTCCTATATTAATGCAATGTGAGAATATACTTGTGGGAAGTTTCAGAGTGCTAATCTTAGAGTATGTTCTTTCCCTATATGGCCCTACCAATCTAGCCACAAAAAAGCATTCACAAATGTTTTCTTCTCTTTGTTTTACTTTCCCCACCCTCTAATTGAATTTTCTTTTCTTTATATTCTTTATTATTTGTGTAGTAACTTTCATGAAAGGTTGTTCAATTTTTCTCTCTCCTCCCTCCCTACACTTCATATTGTGCAGATGTAGAGAATATATGCTTTGTTATCAACCATAATTTACGTATGTGTTGAAAATAAAAGTGAAAAAGCATTCCTCTATCCCTGGAGATCCCTCCTTCTACTGGTACAGAACCCTCACCTGCTGTGCTTTCAGTTCCAGTTCATTGGAAAAAATGTTGTCCCTTACAGTATTTTTCCTCTGCTGACTACCACTTCTCTGGAGCAATTTTAACTACTCACTTCAGAGCAAGAGTTCTCGAGCGCTTAGATCTTGACAGCAGTTTGCCTATTGCACTTAGCTGCACCAGCCAGATAAATTCAGCATGAAGAACTCAAGCAGAGATAGATGTGAACCTACCCAGTAAACAAAAAAAACCCCAGTGCCCTTCACACAAATGTAAAGGGTCTAATTCTCAGGTGAGGTGGAGAGGCATTACTTGCTGCAGGTTTATTTTAAAGAAATGTAGGCCAAATTTTGCCACCTGGTTACACCTTCATTATACAATTATTTTTGTCTTGTGATTCCAGTGGGAACACAGAGGTGTAATGGAGGACAGAATTTGGCCCCATTAGTATGTGCCACTAATGAAAGTTATTTTAAGGTGCAGGATGAAATCATGTCTGGACAAGATTATTGAGGCCCAGAAGTGAAAATGTTCTTTGGCAATGTGTGGAAGGGTGTGGAGGGAGGGATGAAGGAGAGGAGAGAGAGAGAATGAAGAGTTGGATTTGAGATGAAAGATATCATATATTCTGTCACAACCCTTTGTGAAAGTGAGAGCATCCCAGTCCACACTGGTATGCATTCAGCATGTGATGGACCCAAGGGGCCAGTTTAGCACGCTTTTAGATTATATGGAGGGGGAAAGGGTGTCATCGGAGAAAAATTCTAGCCCTGGAGTTCTAGATTAATTGGGAATCCTGATGTTTACAGGAAAATCTTTTATTTCAAATGGGAGATGGACTAATTGATGTCTTGGATATTGTTATTTGGTTTCTAAAGGAAACAAAGCTTATATAACTATACTGTTTGTCTGTCAGTTCCAGACTGGTATGTTCTGAAACACATGTCTGATTTCAAGCAAATCTGACAGAGAAGAGATGTCTCAAGAGTAATGATGTTCCTAACAGGTGATTTATGCGTGGGTTTTGGTTTGTTTTTTTTGTTGTGTTTTTTTTTTGTTTGTTTGGTTTGTTTGGTTTTTTTGTTTTTTTTTTTTTTTTAAATCAACCATTATGCAAAGAAGAGTTTGGGGTTAAAATTTGAGGCAAGAGACACAGAAGAGTTTGGTTAACAGCTGAATCCAGAAAGACACGGGGAGGCTAAAGTAGGGAACGTTATAAGTATTAGACAGTGTTTCTATGTTACTTCTGAGGTAGGTGCCTGATGTGTTCATAAAACATATCTGAAATTTGAAGCACCTCCAACTCCAAACCTTCACTGTAACCTTAGCTTTGACCTTACCATTACATACGTGTGACTTCAGTTCCTCTCTATAAACTGAAGATACAGATATTCTGTACAAATGATGCGTATTATGCCGCATAGGATTTGGGAAAGCAATGATGCAGAAATTACTTACAACTCTCCATGTAGCACTCTAGCTTTTTTATTAGTGTTTTCCTACTTTGCATCTAGTGAGTTTTACTATTCTGACCCTGTGCATGGTCCCATAGGAGATCACACTATAAGGAAAAAGCCCTTTTCTTTTTTCCCCCCACTCTGGTCCTTCCCTATGGCAAGGACCCTAAGCCTCTAAGTCACTGGCAGCTGCCTTCAGGAGGCAGGAGCAGATAGGCTGGGAGACACGCATGGCAAGCCTGTCAGTGTAGAGAAAACAGACAACTGTAATGGGATTTTTTTCTTCGTAGGCTACTAGAATTTGGATGGCTAGGCAGGAGCTAGTGGTTTAGTAATTCTAAAATCGTTTGAAAGGCTAGCCATTTTATCTGAGACGTGCCAGTGCTACTGGGAGGTTGCAAAGATCTCCCCAGCTGAGTCTTGTTGCCAATTGCTAGATGAGAAAGCAAGTTCAGCTGAGCTGGGTAAGAAGGTAGCAGTTACCCTCCTGCCAGGTGCAGTACTGCTATTGAAGCTGGTGTCAGTCACAGCTCTCTGACTGGACACCAGCTGCAGCCTCCAGGCAATAGCTCCCTGCTGTTTTGGTCAGGTGGAGTAAATTCTAAAAAGTGGGCCAGGGTTTGTGTGCAGTCCTGCTCTGCAGCATAAATTAGTACTTTGTAAGGTGGCCTTGAAACTATTACAGGTGCATGCACGCATATTAGCTATCCAGCCCTCGTGAAGTTTTGCTATAGGAGTTCTTCTATTTATAGGTATATGCTATTTGTTGATAAAAGTTCTAATGCTATTTTATATGTGCTGTATTGCTAGAACTCCTTAATAAAAAAGTGTTTAGAAAGCTGAAGCACAGGGAGCAGCTCCTTTATAACTTGCCTGGATGAGCTTTTTGGAAGAAAAATAAGATGTCTTTTCAAAAAAAATATCTTGTAGCCCTACCAACATGTTTCCATTTATATCCAGATTATTTTCTTTGGGTTGGCCTGAGTTAACTCTGCCCCCTACAGCATTCATCCTGTTGGTAAGAAAATGGAAAGTTCTGTAGATTGCCTAGATTGAGTTTCTCTGAGTCTTGATGTTAAAATGGGCGGTGAATTGGAGAAAATTGTAGCGTGAACCACGGTAAAGTAAAATCATGTTACGATATGCGTGACTTGCATCTATTGCTAATGATGCAAGTATGATGTTTGTAATTTCAGTCATCCTTGCTGCTGTAGTCATCTGGCTATGGAAGCAAAGGGCCTTGACAGGAGCAGGTGTTTGGGTAATTCTGAAAATTGCATGAAAGAGAAAGACAGCAGTTTAATCCAGCTCATACAGCCAATTGGAATTGCTGACCTACTACAGAACTGATTGAATTTTAATGGGTTGAATTATCTCTGAATTATGCTAGTTGATATGCTTGTGGTTTGAACAAACTTGGTTTTTTGCATAGGTCCAAACTGGAAATAAAATGGAAGAGGAAATCTGGGAAAAAACTCTTAACTCTTTTCAAATTAGATTAGTGGCCATAGATTCACTAGGGACTGAATTGTATTCTTGCTACTTTGCCTGAGTAAAATTTTTTTGAAAACACAAAAATTTATAGCCACTAAACTACATTTTCCCACTCAAAATATTCTTTCCTGCTTGGAGTTAGGAAGCAACAAAGATTTTGTAAGCATAGCTTGCTTATATGATTTTAATAGTCTAGTTCCAGGCTACTTTTTTTCCTTTTCTCTCTCATTTCTAATGAGAATGGGACGGGGGTAATACTAAAGGTAGTAGAAAGGCACATACAGCACACCTAGGCGTCAAGCAAGAAGGTGTTTGGAAAGATGAGCAAACCCACTTTATAGCCTAGAGGTTAAAAGCAACTCCATTTTATGATTGTTCTAGATAGGCAGAAAGAAGTTCATCTGGCAGTTGGGAAGGCTGCTGGCAGTGTAGCTAGGAAGGTAAAACTAACTCTACAAAAAAAGTGAAGTCTACATTTAAAAAAAATCCAAACACAACATATATGGAGGAATGGGACAACATATTGTACTGAACCACAGTGGCATATTGATTCTGGTCTGTCATAGTATTAAGGGATGGGGAGGAAAGCAGGTGGTAACTGCAGAGTGCTGCTAAAAACTTTTTTTTTAACATTTGCAAGCAGCATAAACAAGAAAGAGGAATAAGGAAAAGACTGAAGTGCTTTTTATACTGATAAAGAAACAATGTGAAACTCCTTATGCATAACCAGCATAAAGCAGGCTGTCCTTATTTACAGCACATGCAAACTTTTTCTAAGAACATCAGCCTGGTGGTATATTTGAAGAAACTCAGAGGCTCTTTCTTTTCTTTTTTAATTGAATGTTTGCATGGATTTCAGTCCTCTGGTAGTAGGTGTATCTATGAGAATATACAACTCCTAAATGAGCATCTGCAGATAAAGTTCAGTTCAGCATACTTTTAGTCAAGTTATTCTGTGTGAGCTTAAAACTACAACAGCTGCGATTACCATATATTAAAACTCAGTGCCTTCAGGTGTGTCCTGCATGTAGGAGAGTCACATGGTCCTACTTTTTGCTCCAGGTGTTACGAGAATGCATTGACAAGCTTGGAAATGGACAGATTTACTCTACTACCTGAAAAACTTAAGAGAGAAAGTTATTAGAAAGAAAGCTGCAAGTTTCTCATACTGGTGAGTAATAATTATTTGCATATAACCTTGGTAGCTCTGGTTGTTGCTATTTTGTTACACTTTTTTTTGGTAGTATTTAGGTAAGTATTACGAAATTGCCTTTTTAGTTTTAGAGGAAAATGTTGCATTTCATGTTCCTACCAAACCCCTGCTACTGTTCAGTTTATTTTTCCAGCCCTTCGTGAAGATGCTAGTATTACCTATTAATAATAATTCTCAATTATGAGGTGTGATGTGAGCTTTGCCTTTATCCGTAGAACACTGAAAGGAAAAACTTCATTATCTGTCTGGTTTCTGAATGATATTTTACAGTAATACACCTCAAGCCCAGTCATAATGATATTTTAAATCTACCTTTGATCAGATGGAAGTAGAGTTCAGATCAAGTGGTTAGCGGAGAGCTCTTCCACAATGTTTTCACCAACTACTCTGAATGAACTATTTTACCATTCAGAGGCTATTTTCAGTTAACTGAATACAAGTGTAGACTTTTGGGTCAATATCACTTTATCTGAATAACTGCATCAGTTTAGTTCTCTGGCAAACCGCAAATTGTCTGCCAGCAAATATTCACCAGAAACTGAAATGCTGTTCTGAGCTCCAATAATTATTTTTTGGTGCTATGTGAGAAAGTTTTCTTTTCTGTGCCTAATATAGCTTTGCAGAGTGTGTGGGCAATTAGCGAGGTGGCTTTTCATAGTGCGAAAAAGGAAAATCCTTTTTTCTGCTGAAACAAGTTTGAGCTAAATAGCGACACATTCCAACTTCTAATAAAGAGATGGCAGTGGACTATAGAAGCCACCCCAAAACGTCTTTTATTTTATGAAGCAAATACTAGAGTGTCCGGTATCTACGGGTGTGGGCATTCCAGCGATATTGTCTAGCCGGGACCACGCACGCGATTTGATTTCTGAGATCTGGCGCTGTCTGAGATGCTGCGGGGGTGAGGGCTTCCAGGCAGGACCCGGACCCGAAGCCGGGCCCGGGGCTCCTGCCCGCCCCGTGCCCGCCTCCGGCGGGCCGTGCCGAGGCTTTCGCCTCCCGGACAGGTGAGGTGCGCTCCTGCCTGCCCCGGGGAAAGGACCGGCAGCTCTGCCAGGTTACGCTTCAGAACACCGGGAGCCAGCCCCTGCCCAGGGAGGGAGACGACGCGGGGACGGAGAGGTGCTGCGGGGGGAGGCCGGGCCGCTCGCCCCAGCGCCCGCAACCCCCCACAGCGCGGCGGGCCCGGGCGGCGGCGAGGGGCGCACCCCGGCGCGGGCTGTGCTGGGC
>VYZM01020345.1:45808-79820 GCA_013398915.1 Dromas ardeola
CCCGCAGCGGGGTCCGGGGGAGCGGGACGGGGGGAGAGGGGACGAATGAACTTCCCCGCGAGCGAGGGCAGCCTCCTGCCCCCCAGAGGGAGGGGAGGCAGGAGGAGGCGGCAGCCGCTTTCCTGGAGGCGAAAGCGGGGCTCTCCCGTGCTGCTTTCTGCTTCCCCGAAGGTGGCTGCCGGGTAGGGGGAGGCGGGGGAGGAGCCGGCTCCATCCCCGGGCGGGCGGCGGCCCCTCCACTGCGCCAACCTGCAGGCGGGCTGGAGGCAGCAGCCCCGCCCGGCCTCCGTCTGCGCGGGGCCGCGCCTCCCCTCGCCTCCGTCCCGGGCACAGCCGCCAGCAGCCGCTTCCCGCTGCGCCGGTCCTGGACTGCAGCTTGCTGGCGGCGAGGGCAACAAGCAGCGGCATCTTGGAGCGTCTTCTTTCCCGAGTGCCCTTTCATCTCTCTCAGTCCGCTCCTCTCTCGTACCTGCAGCCTTTCCTTCTCCCTCCACTCCTACCTGGTTATCTCTCCTTTTCTCCCCTTCTCTTCCCATTTTCTTTTTTTTGGGGTGTTTTTGCTTTCCTTCTCTTTCTTCTTCCCCCATCCTGTTCTTTTTTGGACCCTCTTTGTCTAGTGCCTCTTAATTTCTTGATTTCTTCTGATTTTTTTCCTTGGACTTTGCCTTGTCATGTCAAGATGGAAGTCAGGCATGACTGGCTCTCCTCATCCCCCCATGAGGGCTTCGAGCAGATGAGGCTGAAGAGCAGACCCAGGGAGCCTTCCCCAAGCCTCACCAGAGTAGGTGCGAACTTCTACAGCACTGTGAAGCAGCAGGACTACAGTGCCAGTGTCTGGCTGAGGAGGAAAGACAAACTGGAGCACGTAAGCCAGCTTCTATTTCCCCCTTTTTTTTTTTCTTACTAGACTTCTGTCTAGGTACTCTGTTAGGCTACCTCTCTACTGGCTTGGACCCCAGAAGAAAAGTGTTGCTCTAGTGATCGGGCAAGTCATTTTGCAAATAGTAGAGAAAGGAGCTACTTAGAGGTCCCAGACTGGTAAAATCTGAGGTAAATACGATGTCAGTACTGTTCCCAAACCACATGCAAGTCTTCTCCTATCTGGAAATATTTTTTAATGTTCTTGGCTTATTCATTCTTCTATTCCCGCAAATTCAGCACTGATGTGGGAGGAGAAAGATTGGGATGGTGCAGATGGAGGTTAGAGCATTTATCTCATGGTGATTATAATGTAGTTCTAGAATCGCTAAAAGAAAATACCTTTTTTTAATTCTAGCTGTGATTTCTTTCCCCCTTCTTTTTCTTCTTCTTTATGCACGGGACTTTGAAAATATTCAACCTATGGGAGGTAGAGGAGATTTCCTTCAAGATGTCTATTTCTGCAGCACTAGTATATGACTTAACTAAGTGTGTTTGGGACCACAAAAGAACTGATACTGTGGATAGCTCTAGTGAATATTTAATGAGAAATTAAGGTGCTTCTAAGTATTCCTGTCTCAGATGATGTTTGAAAGCATTTTTCATGTTACTTCTATAACAGCAAGAAAATGGGTTAAGATGACCTGCATACCATGTAAGAGTTTTCTGAATAGCTTATTAGGTGAAATCCATTGTTACAGTGTACAGTACAATCAAAACAGGAAAGTAGCTGCATTTACAGGGATGCAAAAGAATGTGGATAGGTTTGCATAATGCAACAGTCTGCCATTCTTTACATTAGTGAGTAATTTGCAATCACAGTCACATTGACTTCAAGATACACATAAAAATATTTATTGTGGTACAGCCACCTGAAGTCTCTTTGGGTAGCAATGGTCTCATTACAAGGGTAAATTGCCTTTATTTCATGAAAATCCTAGATGGCATAGTAGAGTCCTTTAAAGATGAAACCTGAAAAAAGCTCCTCTAACAACTAGTTCATGGAGTATTACCCTCCCTTCCCACTAACCTGCAGAGAATTTTATCCCTGTTAGTGAAATCTTGAACTTGAGTTGTTTACACTTCCGGGGAAATGACAAGAACTGATGAACTGTTGTAAATATCACATTTCAAATGCTGAGAAATGTGTTGAATCCTATCTGCCTTCTTACACATGTTTTTGTGATTCTTCACACTAACAACAAGGCTTCACAGTAGTAAGCTTGTAAGCAGAGTATTCTCCCATTGTGAATCAAGAAGAAAGGTCAGTGCCTTATCTCAGTACAGCTAAAACATAGAAAGCACAGAAATCTGAGCTCTGGCTTTTGTAACAGGTTTTTGCTGTATGTGCTTACATGTTGATGTGTGTTGTCAAATGAATGATTATTAGTTGGGGGGGAATAATCTATTAACTAGTTTGCTAGCTAACTACTGTTCTGGTAGCTGAATATTAGCATGTTCAGATATCTGTATTTTAAATCATGCCACAATATTAGCATGGACAAGGACAATAGGCATTAACTTGTTTGAAGATCACAAGCGCAAAAACCTTTATTTTGTGTGTGGTTCGGTTGGATGTGGTTTTTTTCTTTGGATGAAGTCAGTATTTTGTCACAATAGTAATCTTGAATAACCCTGCAGCATTGGTGTGAAAAGCTTTTTCTTTAATCAGTTTGGTATGAATGCCTGTTCTTCTGGGGGTTTCCCTCTCATTTGATCCAGTTATTTTTATTTCCAGAGCCTATTTGAACAATGTAAAGAAAAAAAATTGGAACATTGATATTTCTTGCTTGCCATGAAGTATTTATTTAATTGACACTTAATCGTGAATACTCTGTCGTACATTAGATATGCCAGCAGTATATATTTGAAAATACTTAGTTTTTATGATTTAAGGTAACTGTATTGTTCATGACTGTTGTAACAGACAGTGTATTGCATAGCTCCCCTTAATGAATGTAAATAAAATATGTATTAATTTCTGGACTGTATTATACAGTTTTGGAGTGAGGTGGTTGTTGTTTTCTATTTTCAGATAAAACTTTGAGGGTTTTGAGTGCTTTCTTGCCAAAGAAGTTATTTCCTACACTCCACTCTTCCACTCCAAAAGACAAACCAATTAATTTGAGATGCATCATTTGAATACTGTAGGTATTGACATATGATAGCTTATGGCCAATGTTGGATAATGAAGATATACAAACTTTATGATGTGGATGCAGGACATGAATAACATTTCATTGCAGCTCCCTCTGAGATAATCATGTTACTTGATACCTACAAAGACAATAAAAATTTGAGAAGTGAGCGTTTGTGGAGGCACTGATTTTGAAAGTATGTTGTCATAAATTTGATGCTACATAATGACAGATATAGGTAGAAGAAGGGTATATGGCAAATGTAAGTCAAGTTTCAGATGTACTCTTTAGGCCTTGTGGAGGGGCTTGGTTTTTGCTTCATTGAAATTATTTCTTAAATTGATTTCAGTATAGTTGTAATAGGGATAAAATGGGCCAGTATATTTTGTATGCTACTTCCAGTAAATCCTTGTAGACCACAGTAGATATATTATACTGACTTTTGTTAAAGTGAGTAGCATGACTTATTCATGTGCGACGCTTCTTATGAATCCATATATAGTTTGAGGGACTAAAGAACATCTCCTGAAGTCAATTTTTATCAAATTGTTTATAGAAAAAAAAAAAACAAACAGATACACAAAGAGTTTGTTTCTAGATTTCAAAACTGTAACAAATTTGTGGGTTTTGGTGTTGTGGTTTTTGTTTTTGGGGTTTTTTTTTTGAACAGATCTCAATTTGAAGACTGTGGTGAAGTGGTTCAAAATTCAACTGTTGCCGTATCTCTTCTGAAAGCACAGAACAAGTTCAGATGCACAAACATGGTACAGTTTCTTTTAAATTGTTCAATGCTTAATTATTGACCATATAATTTCACCGTAGAGGAAGTAAAAACCTGGAATGTATTGCTGGCGTCTTGGTAATTGATTGTTCTTCAAATGGATCTTAATATAGTGTCTTCTCATTGACTAATTGTTTATGTGGGTTATCTTTTTCCAAGTGGCAATAACGCAGTTTGTACCATGCAAGATCTGAACACAATTCACCCCCGTATTTTTTTGTGAACCCAGATGCTGTATTTAAGATTAAATGGCTCTGCTGTAACATGTTTAAAGAGAGGCCAATGAGGAGTTTTTGGTGAAGTGAGGCCTCAGTGTACGTGTGCTATAGCTAATCTGTCAGAGCCATATGTTTAATGGAGAAACTTACTAGAGGTGTGAGGAACTCTGACGTTGCAGATGTGACCACAGTGATGTCGCAAACCTTTGGCTGAAATTCCTGCAGAGTTGAGATTGTTCAGATTCTACGTATCTGCTTCAACTTGTTCTTTGTACCTTTTTGTGAAGTTGTTTGCCTGCTACTAGAAGTGTTGGAGTGAAAACTGTTGTGTGAAATATTCTTAAAGTCTCCTTTACATAGTGTTTTTTTGTTTGTTTGTCTTTGCCCGGTGTTGCCTTTTTTAATGAAATGTGAATTAGTTAAGAGAAAAGAAGGAGGAGGTAGGGATGGGGAGAAAGAGTAGCTAACTTGATAGCCTCTACCTGGTGGTCGTTACCTATGTCTGTTTTAATTTACAGCGGCTCTCCATCATCTCTGTGTATCCTTCAGTAATGACAAGGACTGTGTAGCTGCTTTTGTAGTACCTTAGCAAAGAATTCTAGAGAACTTAATTTTAAATAACCAAAAACTTAAAACAAAAGCAGAACACATTTCTTTTTAAGCTACAATAGATATGCTTCAGCATATATTCTTTTTTGTGACAAATACAGGTATTCCTTCTCAAAGATGTAGCAGTATTCTTTCTCTAATAACTTTTACATTTAATTATTTATTTAATTATATTAAAACATTTTAAAAATTCTCTTCTTCAAGACTATAGCTTTTTGGGAGACCTGGTATCAGAACAGTTTTATTTCCTGGAGATCATCAGTCTGTTACCTTTAGTATTATCATAATTAGGAGAAATTATACATAATTCTTGCATCACCTCTTGTTTTTACTTAAGTTCTGATCAGTAGCAAAGGCAACATTGGGAATTTCAGATTCTAAACACTCTTGCTGTTAGGAGAGTTGACTTGACCAGTTGATGTTGCGCAGCTGATCAGCATGCCGTTGTCCCTTTGGCAGCATTGCTACCCAGAGAAAAGAGGCTATGAGGTAGAGGGAGGGCAGTGTCGCGTGGCAACAGAGGCAGATATCTAATGTGCAAATGTTTGGCCTAAGACAATTTACAATGCTGCCCGACAAACATGGCTGTGACACTTCTCAGAGCCTCATGTCCGAATCAGAAATAAAATATAATTTTAATTCAGCTGTCATAACATCTTTATAAAAGTTGAAATCCCAAATTTAATTCTGCCAGTTGATTTTTATTATTCAAAAACTAGTAATTCTCTTAGGTAGCTTTTATTTTCTCTCCCTTTTTTCTTTTTTTTTTTCCTCTTTTTTTACAATATAGGAAATTCTTAACAAAAACATTGGTAACAGTTTAAAATTGAATTTCTGCTCTTCCATGGAGATTAGCACAAGTGTTAAAAGTCAGGGGACAGATTTATAGGCTTCAGAATTTGACACCCTAAGGATGATGGACGACACAATGTGCATAGCTATAACCTGTAACACAAAAACAAAGAAGGTGAACATACCTTGATGTAAAGCAAGTAACAGGAGTAGAACTCGGTCAAGCCAAATCAGTTGCTGGACAGAGCCAACAACTACTAACTTTTGGGAGAAAAATAAAGGGATCTAAAGCAGAGTTCAAAAAATCGTTACACACGTTCCCAAAGCAGCCCCTGTCTTGCAGTAAATGTGAACACGTGGCTTTTTTGAGTTAAATGAATTGACAAAGTCTTTTGCATTAAGCAGGTATAAATAATTTGTCATTTGAAATAATGTCAGATACCAAGAAGAGTTGAGTGCACCATGTACAAATGTACATAAGTGGGGACAACTTGGAGGGTTCTAAAGAGTTGGTTTCCAGCATTTGGAGCTTTTTGACGGCATGGTTGCAAATTATAATTCCAAATGTCTATCTCGTTCTGGAGATAGATATCTATATTTAGATTTCATCATTAGAATCAAAGGAACAAGCTCCATTAAGTAGAGGGACTTTGGCTTTTTCTCAACAGAAGACAGACATTTGGAATTGCCTGCCTGCAACAGTGGTACTCACATGCGTTGAGGTACTTGCTGAAGCAGTAGCATGCAGTTTGCTTCACTGCTGACAGACTGTGTGGAGGAATTCTTCTGTTGAAATGCTGCTTTCCTTGAAGGTGTCTTTCTCTAGTAATGTTTCATAGACAAATATAATTAGAGAAAATAAATGTTCAGAGAAGTGGAAAAAGGGGACCAAAATAATTGAACAGTGTTGAGAAAGTACTGAAAAACATTTTAGGGCAGAAAATGTAAAACAGTTTATTTCGAAAATTGTATGGGGAATTTGAAAACCCCATTGAAATTTGGAGGGGAAAGAATAACTTACTTCAGTAGTTACCACACATAAAAGTAATTTTGTATTGCAAAGCAGTGAAAATATGATACCTAATAGTTCCTTTTTCTCTTTCTAGTTGTGGTGGGTTGACCTTGGTTGTCTACCAGCTGCCCACCATGCCACTCTCTCTCTCTCCCCCTCCTCAACAGGACAGGAGGAAAAAATGGGATAAACATCTTGTATCTTGAGATAAAGACAAGGAGATCACTCGCCAATTACTGTCACAGGCAAAACAGACTCAACTTGGGGAAAATTAATTTCATTTATTGCCCATTAAAAATAAGGTAGTTAGAAACAAGGACAAGACTAAAACCACCTCCCTTCTCCCTTCTTTCCAGGCTTAACTTCAGTCCTTCGTTCCTGAGTCTTCTGCCTCCTTTCCCCCAGTCCCCTGTGTGGGACAGGGTATTGGGGAATGGGGGATTGCAGTCAGTTCATAACACTTTTTTTCTGCCACTCCTTCCTCCTCACACTGTTTCCCTGCTGTGGTGTGGGGTCCCTCCCATGGGATACAGTCTTTGTCAAACTCTTCCAATGTGGGTCCTCCCCATAGGCTGCAGCTCTTCAAAAACCGCTCCAGCATGGGTCCTTTCATGGGATACAGTCCTTCAGGAATTGACTGCCTTAACATGGGTCTCCCATGGGCTGCAGTTCCTATCAGAAAACCCGCTTTTTTGTGGGGTCTTTTCCACAAGCCACAGCTCCTGCCAGAGCCTGCCCCTGCGTGAGTTCTCCACGGGCTGCAGCTTCCTTCAGGGCACATCCACGTGCTCTGGTGCGGGGTCCTTCTTGGGCCGCGTTGTGGATATCTGCTCTGGGGTGGTCCTCCATGGGCTGCAGGGGAACAACCTACTCCATCATGGTCTTCATGGGTGGCAGGGAAAATCTCTGCTCTGGCACCTGGAACACCTCCTTCCCGCTCTCCTTCACTGACCTAGGTGTCCGCAGGGCTGTTTATCTCATATTTTTTCTTGCTTATCGCACATAGCTGCTGTGCAGCATTTTTTACCCTTTCATATATATGTTATTGACAGAGGCACCACCAGTGTTGTTGATGGGCCCAACTTTGGCATGCAGCAGGTCTGTTGTGGAGTCAGCTTGAAATGGCTGTGTCCAACATGGGGGCAGCCCCTGGTCTCACAGAGGCCACCTTTACGGCTACCCCCTTCCCCAAAACCCTAGCCATGTAAACTAAATACAGTAGTCTTAGAAGCTACTCTTCTTTCTCTGACGGATGAGAAAAACTTTCAACATTGCATTAATCTAGTGCATCAGTTCTGATGATTTCAACATCAGTCACTTTGAAAGTCCAAATCTCTAAGGCTAAAATTAAAACATATGAGAGGCATAGTCTTATCTGAGAGGCACAGACTTAATTTATAGTGTCTGGCTTCGTATTGTTGCACAAGAAAACAAAACAACTTGAAGTTTCAAAGTTGCACTTAAAATTGACTTATATATGCATGTATAAATTTAATTCAACCCATTCAAGACTTTTTAGAAATGAAGTTTTCTAGTTTCTGAACGAAAGACCTAAATCTTAGTCTGTGTTTGTTCCACATGCTAGCTTCAGTAAAGATATGGGAAAAGTGGTTTTTGCTGCTATGCCTTTCCTAATGCTATCAGCATTAAGGAAAATCCAAATTAGTTTTTTCCTGCTGTCATGCCTTCTTTCTATCAGCGTTGACCACCTTTGTTTAAGGTTTTTGAAATAGCAGCTTCAGAAACTTGCAACTTAATCTCCTTGTCTGTTACACAAATGAATACTCTGCAGTGATTTGGTCTTATAGCAGAACACTGACAGTAACAGTTTTAAAGATCGCAGGAGTACTTAAAACACTAGGAAAATTATCCTTAATGAACATGTCCTCACAAATGCTATCATTTTTCTGTCTCTAGAGAATGTCCAAAGAAGCTAGTCTCTGTGGCTGAAGGTATGTTTAGCTTAGGCCTTCTTCCATTCCAGAACAAGGAATGCTAAAATACTGCAGTGAGAGTTTCTTTACCAGACTATCCAAAATCTGGAAACAACAGACCAACTCATGCCAATGATTAATAAACCCCACTTCATTGTTGTTCAGGATGGGAAGCCATATACTCTTAATCATTCTTAAAAAAGGAAGTCCTGTGCTGGCAATAGACTCTCTAGATCTGTCTCCCCTGATGGAGCTCTTTTCTGAGGGACATGCTTTTGACTGTCAACCTCGTGCCTTGCTCTATTTGTAACATTATTTAAGGTCTGATTCCCAAGCCTTTTGTTTAGTTTTGTTACTGATAGGAAAAAAAAAAAAACGANCAGGCAAAACAGACTCAACTTGGGGAAAATTAATTTCATTTATTGCCCATTAAAAATAAGGTAGTTAGAAACAAGGACAAGACTAAAACCACCTCCCTTCTCCCTTCTTTCCAGGCTTAACTTCAGTCCTTCGTTCCTGAGTCTTCTGCCTCCTTTCCCCCAGTCCCCTGTGTGGGACAGGGTATTGGGGAATGGGGGATTGCAGTCAGTTCATAACACTTTTTTTCTGCCACTCCTTCCTCCTCACACTGTTTCCCTGCTGTGGTGTGGGGTCCCTCCCATGGGATACAGTCTTTGTCAAACTCTTCCAATGTGGGTCCTCCCCATAGGCTGCAGCTCTTCAAAAACCGCTCCAGCATGGGTCCTTTCATGGGATACAGTCCTTCAGGAATTGACTGCCTTAACATGGGTCTCCCATGGGCTGCAGTTCCTATCAGAAAACCCGCTTTTTTGTGGGGTCTTTTCCACAAGCCACAGCTCCTGCCAGAGCCTGCCCCTGCGTGAGTTCTCCACGGGCTGCAGCTTCCTTCAGGGCACATCCACGTGCTCTGGTACGGGGTCCTTCTTGGGCCGCGTTGTGGATATCTGCTCTGGTGTGGTCCTCCATGGGCTGCAGGGGAACAACCTACTCCATCATGGTCTTCATGGGTGGCAGGGAAAATCTCTGCTCTGGCACCTGGAACACCTCCTTCCCGCTCTCCTTCACTGACCTAGGTGTCCGCAGGGCTGTTTATCTCATATTTTTTCTTGCTTATCGCACATAGCTGCTGTGCAGCATTTTTTACCCTTTCATATATATGTTATTGACAGAGGCACCACCAGTGTTGTTGATGGGCCCAACTTTGGCATGCAGCAGGTCTGTTGTGGAGTCAGCTTGAAATGGCTGTGTCCAACATGGGGGCAGCCCCTGGTCTCACAGAGGCCACCTTTACGGCTACCCCCTTCCCCAAAACCCTAGCCATGTAAACTAAATACAGTAGTCTTAGAAGCTACTCTTCTTTCTCTGACGGATGAGAAAAACTTTCAACATTGCATTAATCTAGTGCATCAGTTCTGATGATTTCAACATCAGTCACTTTGAAAGTCCAAATCTCTAAGGCTAAAATTAAAACATATGAGAGGCATAGTCTTATCTGAGAGGCACAGACTTAATTTATAGTGTCTGGCTTCGTATTGTTGCACAAGAAAACAAAACAACTTGAAGTTTCAAAGTTGCACTTAAAATTGACTTATATATGCATGTATAAATTTAATTCAACCCATTCAAGACTTTTTAGAAATGAAGTTTTCTAGTTTCTGAACGAAAGACCTAAATCTTAGTCTGTGTTTGTTCCACATGCTAGCTTCAGTAAAGATATGGGAAAAGTGGTTTTTGCTGCTATGCCTTTCCTAATGCTATCAGCATTAAGGAAAATCCAAATTAGTTTTTTCCTGCTGTCATGCCTTCTTTCTATCAGCGTTGACCACCTTTGTTTAAGGTTTTTGAAATAGCAGCTTCAGAAACTTGCAACTTAATCTCCTTGTCTGTTACACAAATGAATACTCTGCAGTGATTTGGTCTTATAGCAGAACACTGACAGTAACAGTTTTAAAGATCGCAGGAGTACTTAAAACACTAGGAAAATTATCCTTAATGAACATGTCCTCACAAATGCTATCATTTTTCTGTCTCTAGAGAATGTCCAAAGAAGCTAGTCTCTGTGGCTGAAGGTATGTTTAGCTTAGGCCTTCTTCCATTCCAGAACAAGGAATGCTAAAATACTGCAGTGAGAGTTTCTTTACCAGACTATCCAAAATCTGGAAACAACAGACCAACTCATGCCAATGATTAATAAACCCCACTTCATTGTTGTTCAGGATGGGAAGCCATATACTCTTAATCATTCTTAAAAAAGGAAGTCCTGTGCTGGCAATAGACTCTCTAGATCTGTCTCCCCTGATGGAGCTCTTTTCTGAGGGACATGCTTTTGACTGTCAACCTCGTGCCTTGCTCTATTTGTAACATTATTTAAGGTCTGATTCCCAAGCCTTTTGTTTAGTTTTGTTACTGATAGGAAAAAAAAAAAAACGACACCAGGTGCCCTGCTAATGTCTTGGAAGGTCCATATATCCTCTTAAACTGAATATTCCCTCTACCATGTTTCAGAATCTGAAAAGAGGTTTCTTAAAATGAGATTTGGATGCCAGCTGTTAGAGTCAAAAAGTATAAAATTAATTTTACAGTGCAGTGACACTCCTCTAGTGTCTGTAACATTGCGTAGTCTGAGTAGGCAATCAAGTTGCATGCAATCTGTCCTTTGCAGTTCTTGGGAACTGTAGTGGATTATTTGAGGATATATCTAGATTAGGCAATAGGTACATGCTGGGATCCATATCCCCTAATCAGCCAAATCGGGGACCTGCGCTGATGCTTGCTTATGCTGAGCAATATGCTGAGGTTTCCAGATTGGGGGAACAATGAAGTGAATGTGTACCTAAGAGTTATCTTATCTGGTGAGGATGCAGTTGAGCCATTTATTGAGCATTGAGGCATTCCTGTATTCACCGGTCTTTAATGTTATAAAGGAAGCAAGTTAGCCTAATGTTCCCTCAAAGTGACTTAAATACTGGGCTTCTTGTGATTGTCTGACTATCTACTGTGCCTTAGTGGGCAGAAGGGCCACTCAGCTAAAAGTAAAGAAATATGTGAGGGGAGTTAGGAGAACCTCGAAAGTTCAGGAGGAGGATGAGAATGACACATTGGTGCCAGTGACATGAATTAATTTAATGGGAAATTAATTTTTATTAGATCACAGACTTATTCCTAGTTTGTTCTGGATGCTTATCCATCAAGGTGTAGTCTGATTTTTTTTTTTTTTTTAAGGTTTGCTCCTCAGAATTCTTTCACTTTTATAAAGGTTTTCGAAATATAACCTAGGATTTTAGTATTTTTATAGGGATTTGGCTTCCTTTGTTTTGATCAATGCATTGTGTAATTTAACTGTGTAGATAATATCTAGCCCTGGACAGAGAAATATTGGAGTGGTATTTTTAGCAATACTTCATTGTCTTTCTCTCTGAAGACAGAGACAATTTACCTATTTTTTCCACTTTTGCACAACCTGTGAGCCCTCTTCTCTATGTGCAGTATTAGTAGGTGAATACAGTTGTGCATTTTATTAATTTTTCTTATTAAAATCAAGAATTTAAAAAACTTAGTTCTATTTCTGTCTGCATGACATCAGCATAATCATCGGCTTGTTTTATAAGTTATATAGTTATTGCAGCTTGTAAATACTAGTCATTCTATTCTAATTTTTGTTGCTATTTATATTTCACTCTTTACAGTTGTAATGAAATGTTTAATGGAATAAAAAAGTTAATGCATTTGAAAATTGCTGCTAATAAAACAAACAGTGATTCAGATAATTCCTGCCATTCTGATACATTAAATAGGCTGGATTTCCCCAAGGCATTTTAAACTGTTTGGAGCAGAATCAAATGCAGAGCAGTGCTGAGATAGTGATTGTCACCAGTATAACTTTCACGATCCTACTGTTACTGCACTAAAGGCATATTTTCTTGAAGTTATACTCTAACTTGATTCTCTAAAAGCTAGAATATACTGTAAAAAGCCTATCGTAATGAGCAGATGTGTGTTTGTTTTGAAACATGTGCATGAGTGAAAGTTAGTAATGTCTGTAGCACTTCCAGCTGCAGTAAACATGGCATGTCTCACTAGTGCTTTTAGTGTTACAGAAATCGTGTTGCTGCCCACGAAGTTCCATGATTGATCATTTTTAGGCATGAGTTTTTTGATGAGGGAATATGCATTATGTGTACTGAACAAACCTCAGGCAGCCTCAACTGAGGCTACCTAATTACTTATGGGAATAGTGATAAAGGTGAAAGTGCAGTTTGTGTGTTTTTTTTTTTTAATCTTGTTCCAAAGTCATGGTGAAGTCTCCATTGACCTCACCACTATGGATTTAAGTTGTATATGAGCTCCTTGAGAGAAAACTGTGGATCAGCTCAGCTGTCACAAGTTTGCGGCAAAAAGCAAGTTCAATATATCATGCTAAGCAGTTAAAGGAAATATCTGTTTCAGAGTCCTCACCTTTTCTTGAGCTTTAAGTCTCTGGATCATCAGACTAGTTGCTGGATACGCTATTTGAGAACACTTTGCAGTTAGCATAGGGTAAAATCATAGAATGGTTCAGGTTGGAAGGGACCTTAAAGATCATCTAGTTCCACCCTCCTGCCATGGGCAGGGACACCTCCTACTAGACCAGGCTGCTCAAAGCCCCATCCAGCCTGGCCTTGAACGCTTCCAGGGATGGGGAATCCACAACCTCCCTGGGCAACCTGTTCCAGGGCCTCATCACCCTCACAGTAAAGAATTTCCTCCTATTAGCTGATCTAAACCTACACTCTTTCAGTTTAAAACCGTTACCCCTCATCCTATCGCTACAGCCCTCGATAAAGAGTCCCTCCCCATCTTTCCTGTAGGCCCCCTTGGAAGGCTGCTATAAGGTCTCCCCAGAGCCTTGTCTCCTCCAGGCTGAACAACCCCAACTCTCTCAGCCTGTTGTCATAGGAGATGTACTCCAGCCCTCTGATCATCTTCGTGCCCCTCCTTTGGACTCACTCCAACAGGTCCATGTCTTTCTTGTGCTGAGGACTCCAGAGCTGGATGCAGTACTCCGGGTGGGGTCTCATGACCTTGACAGGCTATGAAAAGGACAGAAGGCATCCTAATATAACAGATGGGATGTAAGAAACTGTAAGGTCTATGTAAGCATGTGAAAAATTATATAGATCCAGTTGCCAATTGTTTCAGAATGGACAGTACAGAAGGAAGGAAGTCAGACAGGTGCATGTGAAACTTCAATTATCTGCCAGGACTAATGAATGGATACCTAATGAAAACTCAGAAAGACAAAACTACCTGTGAAATTATTTCTTTGCTCCCAATTAGAATCCTTCCTCACTAGAAAGTGTAGGTGAAAAAAATATGCCCGTCATGATAAAAAAAAAAATAATCAAACCTAAACCAGAATATGATCTCAGTTTTATGATAGCAGGCACCATCTGTTTTCATGTTTTGTGTTCATTTAAAGGGGAAATGTGCACCTGCTTTAATGATAATAATTGAAAAAAAATAATAAACCTGTTGCCTCTTGTGGAAAATGAATTAAGCGAGCAAATAGAACAACGTGCATGGATGTGACTGGCAGCTACAATAAAGATGGAGACTTTTGTTAAGTTCTGCTATTTCCCTATAGTTCTTTACTGGGGAGGACCCATAAGCATCTAGAAAGGTTTGTGTTTCTGTAACACTGAGAAAAAACCCAAGTGATTAGAGAACTTCTGAAATTTGATTAGAGAAATTCTGAAACAACGTCTTTCCTGTGGCTGTCTGGCAGCTGCTGACAGAAGCTGACCTGTTTAGTCTCTTCATGGATAGTGATAAAAAGCCAGCATAAATTAGGTTGGAAAGATGAGTGGAATGGACTAAGTTAGGGCTCTCAGTTTGCTCTAGGACCTGAACAGCTCTAAGAGCCTATACAGTATGATGGGTGGGGATTTTCTGTCTTTATAAACAGAAGTTGATGTGCATTTGTAACCCTGTGCTGCGCATTCACTGTTACCTTCTGGAATAAACTAGTTCAAAGGTTTCAAGCCAATGGGTTGGCTGAGGTAGTGCTCACACTTTTTCCTTTCTTCCCCTAAATCAGTACATTCAATAACTGCTTTCTGCTTATTAAAGAATTGTCTTATGACCTGCAGTAGTGTGTTTGGTCCTTTAAACTCTAATATTGAATGTGTGCTATCTACAGACCTTTGTGGTCTTTGATGCCTTATGGAAAAGTGGTTTCCCTAAATTTTCAACAGGATTCATAATGCAAAGTTCTGGTAGGATGGCGAGCCCATCCTTCATATCATTTAGACGTGGCTTCAGTCACAGTTTGAAGTGTTTGCTAATTCGTGTTATTTCTCCATGTATCTTTTCATGGAAAACCAGTATGTTTTGTGAAGAGTCAATTTTTGCTATTTGCTAGATAAAAGATCATTTGGAGTCATGCATACAGTCAGTCCTGTACGTAAGTGCTGCTTGGAATGGAATATGGAATGAAGTATATTCATGCTGCCTGTATTGGATTTGTAATGTTTAGATCCCTGAGAAGATGCATCTTTTGAGTAAGTCCTGTTACATAAATAAAGATTAGGTAGCCACACTGCTTGGTGCAGCTGATGGGATGGTTCTGAGGAAACACAACTTGAAAATGAATGGCTAAAAAGAAGAAAAGAAAAAGAACACCGATGAATGAAAGCCCAACAATTTTGAAGTTATTTGCGATTTGAAACTATTTTTGGAATGATTTGTTTGTAGAAAATGACTTATATTAAATCTGTGTTGCTGAAGACTGACTGGTGCTTATTTGGGTTGCCATGAGCATCAAAAGGTATCAATACACCAAATGCTGTTTCAGGCCCTTACAAGTGAGCATGATTTATTGTTTGAATAACAATTCCTTTGGGTCTAGCATGAAACAAAGTCACTTAAGTGTTTTGGAAAATGTTGCCCTTTTGAACAAAGCAATCTCCTTTGTCAATATGAGCTGCTGTCCCTGCAGACTTTTGTTTCAATTCCCTATTGGGCATGTGGCAGGCAGATAGCACCTAACCCTTTCTGTGTTATTTTATCCCATTTTATGCAGTATTGTTCTCTCTGAGCTTTGTTGTCATGGCTTAGTTGCATCAAACTCCTGCTGCGGAAAGCTGGAGTGTGCCAGCCTGTGTTCTCTGGCTGTGTGGTACATGGTCCTAATGCACATCAGCCTAAATCAATTTGTTTCTGCAACCATGTGACAGCTGAAACCTTAGACTGCTGGAAATTAAAAAAATATTTTTTCTTCAGTTTGTGCACTTTGTTCCCCTAGTCTGTCTGTGCTGGAGCTGTTCCAAGCACAGTGTTTGGCTTTAGATAACTGTTGCTTCATATCCAATTTTTAAAAGCTACTGTATTACACAGCTGTTTCCCTTTTTTCTTCTCTAAGGTGGGATTTACTTACCCAAACCAAGGCCTTTGTTTTTTCCATTTTTCTCTGATTTAATCTCATCACTTCTTTCATTAAGTGAAATTTCACTTAATTTTAAAATTCTTTTTCTTTATTCCCATGTCTCCACTATGCTGCCCTGTCCCCTGAACTTGTCTGACAAATCCACAGCCCAATTTTGGTATTGCAATGCACCTTGTGTGGAACTCCCAGGGAAAATATGGTGAGTGAAATATATGTAGGATTTACAAAAATACAATTATCTTACAAGGTTTATACATAATTTTTGTACTGGCAGGGTAACACTTTCTGAAGTTCGGTTTCAAACTGAAGGAGGGTAGATTTAGATTGGATATTAGGAAGAAATTCTTTACTGTGAGGGTGGTGAGGCACTGGAACAGGTTGCCCAGGGAGGTTGTGGATGCCCCATCCCTGGAAGTGTTCAAGGCCAGGCTGGATGGGGCTTTGAGCAGCCTGGTCTAGTAGGAGGTGTCCCTGCCCATGGCAGGAGGGCTGGAACTAGATGATCTTCAAGGTCCCTTCCAACCCCAACCATTCTATGATTCTGTAAGTCCTGAGTATGCACCTCTGAAAACCTTGAAATTACAATGAAAATTGTGTGACAGTTTGAGTTGGGGAACAGCCTTGCAAGTGCAGTCTATAGATCTAGTAATATAAAAGATAATGATTGCACTAAGAACAGGAAGATTTTTTGCCACCAGTGTGACCTTGTCAGCCAACAGTGTGTTCTTTCAGAATCTTCTCTCCATGTAATTAAATGAAAGCTCAAATGTTTTCAGTGCGGAGAAATACAAGCAGCTGTGACATTGTGCCTTGAAATGGATGTGAAAACTTTCTCAGTATCATGGAATCTGTTTTCCCAGAGATTGCACACTTATTTTTGTTTTTCAGCCAACTGAGAGAGCGCAACTTTTGAAGTTAGTTTGTGCAGATAGTAAATAGGATTTTCTCTGATCTAGGGAGAAATTTGCACATGTAGAAATGGTTGTTTATTGTAGGGGTGCCACTGTTTAAGTAATACTTTCTGATTTACAGCCCACAGTACGTAACAAGTGGTTACGTACAAGTAACAACAACAACATGAAGTATTTGAAACTTGTGTATGTTTTAGCTCTCAGGTTACCACTGTATGTTGTGTTTGTGTTGTTTGTTTGTTTGTTTGTTTGTTTTTAATACATTGCTTAAATAAGGGGGGATGGTATTTTTGAAAGACTGTAAGATCTTTTCCTGTTTGGACAAATCTGGTTGACTGTATTTGAGCAGTTGCTTTCTATGATTTCTTTTTTGGTAGAAGTGTCTCCCCAACAGCTATTTGTGATTTTTACAATTTTTTTTTTATTTTTTTCTTAGTGCTTGTTTCTCCAGTATTTAGAAGACTAACATTTTATTTTTTTTATAAGAACCTTTGCAAATACTTGTTGCTTTGTTTATTCACTTTATGATTCTGTTTGGCATCAGATGTTCTCAGTTTATTTCTGGACATCATTAATTTTTGATAGCATATCTGGCTAATTTGTTCAGGCTCTGAGCGTGGAAGTTCTGACTCAAGTGGAATACCTTGATGAGGAACCAGCAACTGATGGACATTTGATTATTACCACCATGATGGAAACACCTTCCCAAAATACCATTGTAGACAATAATTGCTTGTGTAATTAGAGACACGATCATGATGTAATCTGAAAACAACATAACTGCTGGTAGTGGCCTCTCTTCTGTGAGTTATATTGGATTTATCGTAGCTTGTTTAAGCTCTATTTAATTAACTTTAATTACATGTCTATATATGTGTATGCTTTTAACTATTGAGATTGATACTGTAACTAATGGGTTTGTTTAGTTGTATTTATTGCACGTTTACCATGCATTGTGTTGTTTTTTTCCATTTTTGGTTAAAAAAAAAAAAAAAAAGGCTTGGCCGCAGAAAGGAAGGTTGTTGTCTTCTATTGTCCTGGCTGCTGTGCTTTGCAGGAACGGGGAGATGGATGATTTTTAAGAACTGATGAGCCATGAGGCCTGGAGAAGCTTTCAGGGCGGAGGTGGGACAAGCGGAGAAGGAAAGGAACTGGGAAGCTTGAAGGAAACTGTAGGCTTGATGATTTCTGAAATGAGCAGAGAACTTGCTTGTAGTAGGATGATGGTAGAAAGAAGCTCTTTTAAGGCTCTGGAGGTGAAAACACGAGGATTGTTTTAACTCAGCCTTTGAAAGCCTTGGGAATGGATAGCCAAATCAGAGGAAAAGATCTGCCCTGCAAAATGATAGGGCCAGAATTTATTTTCCATATTTTTCCGTGCAGTGGGTTTGAGTTCTGGGTTCTGTATTAGCTTAATATTTTTGTGCTAGTAATTAGAAAGAGAGAGGTGGGGTTTTTGTTTGGATTTTTTTGTTGCTGTTTGGTTTTGTCTGTTCTTTTAGTATACTCACCTTGGTGTACTCAGGAATGTCACCTGAAGGCTCTGACTGAAAAGAAGCTCCATCATGAATGTCTACATACAAACTGGTCAAATGTTGTAGCAAGATGAGAACAGAAAAAGAAACTTTTGTGCTTGACTCTTTGAAATAGTGGTTTCTGAAAACATACTTGAATATTGATGCAGGGATTTTTATCTCTGCAGTGTAATAAATGAATGACAGGCTCCGTTGTCTGCCTGGGACATGTTGGGTCATTGGCTCATTTAACTAGCTTCTGTTACATAGAGAGTAATGTGGAAGTTACACAGACCACCAAAAAGGAGAATATGAAATACTTAGACTCAGTAGGAGCCACTCCTGCTTTCCAAAAGCTGGAAGTATTTTAATTTTGAGTTAATTTTATCGAAGTCTCAATGCAGCTGACAAGTTCTTTGGTATTTTTTATTGGTTTAAATTTTTTACTTATTTGCAATTCACTGTGTATGACTAGACACAAATAATGCTGAGGTCAGCTTGCTTTTTTTTTTTTTTTTTAATGTTTGCTTTCTGCAGAGAAGGCACATAAATAATTTCTGGATGGCTAGCTAACGCTTTTGACACAAACCTTTGCAAATGGTGCTTGCAGAAATATTTCTGAGGTGAGCTTTTTTCAACCCAAAAAAGCCATCTCCTGTATGTGTGTGGATATCTGTATGTGTGGATGTCACCTGAAAACGGAGGTAAAATAAAAATGGGCATTTTTTTTTTAAATGTTGATTTTCATATGTAATGGTCTCACCTGATTTGTTCAAATATACTTATTGTGAGATGCAGGGGTTTTAGTTTCTTTCTGCAGTCTTTATGTCAAGTAAATTGCCATTGATTTATGTAAAGATACAAACAGTTTTCATATCTCTTTGCAAAGAAAAACTGCGTTAAAAGTGTAATACCTTCCTGAGGATTCTAAACCAAGACTACAGAAATGAAATAATGTTTTTTCTTAGTTACTGGCTACCATATAATCTGTAAGCTTGTTATACTACTTGAAGCATGTAGGGAGAACAATGTAGTCACTTCAATCATAATTTTTTCCATGTGACTAACCCATTGCATGCTATGACTAGTCTCCATTTGTCAGTTGAGTGACAGCACTGTCTTCCAGATGAAATTCTTTCCTTTCCATGGTGTTTCATGAACACTTTCATTTGATATGGGAAACTCGAGTTGATGTGGGTATTTCAGTTAACCAGGAAGCATGTTGTGGGACAGGAAGACATAAGGAACATGGATAAGAGCATCAGGTCCAATGGGGACAAGTGTTTTATGACCTGGTGTTGCCTCCAAGTACAGTATTAATATCACGTACAGCAAAAGCAACAGTTTCAATTCTTAAATGACTTTCCCTAGGCTTTCCTTGCTGATAAATCTGATTTTCAGTTGCAGATAAAAAGCATTGGACTGGTGGGCATTTGAAATAATGCCGGTCCTTTCAATTTCTCAATCCTGAATTCATGACCGTGTATACATCCTAATGGAAAACCTAATATGGACTAATTTCAAGAGGAGGAGAAGGTGTTACTTGAACTGTCATCTGCAGAAAGTTTACTAACGCTCTGAAGAAGCTGCTTTTTCCGTATGTATTCAGTTTTGAGGGAGTGGAGGTGTTGATTTTACACTTGCCTTTTCATTTTGTCTTATCTTTTGTTATCCCAGACATAAAACTAGTTTGTGTTCTTTCCTTTTCCAGATACCTTGTTCTCATAGTCCTCAAGAGAAGCTATGTACCACTTGGAAAACTTGTTTCTGAGATGCCTTTTTTTTGTTGTTGTTGTTCGTTGACTTGATTTGATGTGGTTTTAATGATCTTTGTTTTTAATTTTTTTCACCACCACACCCCTTTTTCCTCTCAGTCAGAGGAAAAATGAAATCTCTGTATTTTTTAGCTAAGGACTAAGCTGAAAAGTTGTGAGACTTTTGTTGCTCTGGATTTGTAGACAATGACTTTTGCATGACTGTCTGTGTAACCCTTTATCAATGGCAGCTAATTAATCCTTTTGCTTTTGCTGTGAACTAATTTTGACTACTTATTCATAAGGAAGCTCATTCTTCAGTAATTATAGTGGTTCCTTCTCCAGTGTGGGCCCTCACATTTGTCTTTGACCTTCACAGGGCTCCTGTCAGCCCAGTTCTTGAGACTGTTGAAATATTCCTGAATAGCAGCCTTGTGTTGCCTATGAATGTGCTGCAAGTCACTCTGTCCAACTGTTCAAGTCGCTAATGAGACATTAAACAGTAATGACTGTGGTTGCAATCCCTGAGATACTCATGTAGTATCTGGCCACCAGTGGATTCTGTATGCTGACCACAACCCTTTTACCCAATGAGTCATCCAGTTTCCAACTCATTTTATATGGTTATCCAGTGCACATCTTGCCATTTACTCTGTAAGGATTATATGGGAGACTGTCAGAAGCCTTGAAAATGTCAAGATATGCAACATACTCCGTTTTCCTTTAGCCTGCAGAGTCCACAGTCATCTCTCACAGAAGGCATTCAGGTTAGTCAAATATAGTTTGCTCTTGGTAAATCCAAGGTATGTCCACATCATCTTCCTCACTTGCTGCCTTCCCTCTTGAAGTATGAAAAGTTTGACTGCTTGGCCTCTCAATGGCTGATTCCTGAGCTTGGTCTCATTTTGACTGTGGGAAATGTTTGCCATTTCGAACTCTAAGAAAGAAGTGGATGTAAATTCCTCCCCTGTACCCACTCTTTGGCGCACCTGACTATTACCTTCACAGGGTGACTCCCAAGACAAGCTGTCTGCAGTTTGACTGTTACTCTGATTAATAGATTTGAGACCATATTTGTGACTAACTTTTTGTATTAGAGAAAGTAGCAATGCTACTTTGAGACTCAAGATACTGACTAAGTTTCTTTACCTGCCAGAAGTTTCTTCTGTTGAAAAGTTAGCTTAACTTCCTTGAGGCTTGCCTGGCTCAAGGGAAATGGCCACTCATTCTTTGAAAGAGCAATGGAGCTGAGCTGAGCAGAGGTAATGTTGAATTTTCACTTTGAGTTTATATTCGGTTTGTTGACTGAGTCTCCTAAAGCTGGCCTAACCTAAAGAAATGTTTTGGGCATAGACAGGGAATATGGTCTCGGGACAGTGTTTGACTTACTACTCCTGTTATAGATAGAGTGAAAACAGGCTTTGTGTTTTCCGTGTGACCTTGGGCAAGATACCATACTCTCACTGCAACTCATTTCTCTGCATGTATAATGGGCTAATAGCGTTACTCAGGTTTTTATAAGTGTTGTGAGGATATACTCGGTGATGATGATAAAATATACATGTAAGTTGTGAACCATATGAACACTTTAGATAAATGATAATATAACACTTTTCAGCTTTCGGGAATAGATGGTACACTGGCAATTTTAGATGCAATTCTATGCATGCCTTATCTGGTCCAGTGGCAGGTTGATACTGAGAAATGGTGCCCAGCTTCCTGCCCAGCTTCCTGAGTTGCAGGGTCTGACATCTTCCTTGTGTTCCTGCTAGCGATCATGTGGCAAGAGGCTAAGCTGATCAACTTGCTGATTTTTGCAAAATGCAAAAAAATTACTTGCCTTTCTTCCCAAATGAAATGGTTAACTTTCTTTTAGACAGGTGAGCTGATCTAGCAATCATGTTGCTGCAGGGTGAGCCAAGTTTGTTGTAAAGGAAGGAGGATGCCTGTGAGAAGAGCAGGGGAGATGATCAGAAATCTCCCTTTTGATAGTTGATATGCTCATGTTGGTTGAAATTCAAAGCAAAATAGCATCTTTACGGATGTGTTTGACTTCATCATGGCCTCTTATAGAGTATTCTTTGTAGATTTCTGTCTCTTTCAGAGTAAGAACCTAGATGGCTGTGGGACAAGGATGCAGGCTATTGCAATACACAGTGATATTTGAGGACAGATTACTTGAATTATCTGTTTGTTCCATGTCAGTATCAACATTAACCATTATCCATATAGCTTTCAGAAAGTAAAATTCTACTTACCCAAATCCAAAGCATTAGAGAGAACATATTTCCCAAAATGACAAGACTAGGTTATTTCTGTAGAGCTGCTGCCTTGCTTCCAAGGTAGGGCTCTGACTTGGTTGAAGGTTCTTGAATTTAGAGGATGTGTTGCAGAAAATGGGGCCACGAGCAAACTGAAACATATCATAGCATTTTTGACAGGTGAAAGCTTAAATGCTATTATATTGCATGTTAGCGTTTTTATAGGGCTCCTTCTTAGACTTGTTTGTCTGAACAAGGGCTTTTGTTTGGCTACAAGTTGAATTTGAGCTCAAGGATAGTCTGGGTTCTGATTTTGAAATGCAATATTAGTATGAACAATTAATAATAAAACCTGCCTCAGAGATCCTTAGTATGACTTTATGCAACTTCAGATTTTTTTTTTTTGTCTTCAGTTTTCTAGCATACTGATTTAGCTATTTTTTCCTCTCAGGAAGGGTGAAATTTTGAGGCATGTGTTATTGGACTCTCTTGATTAAACTTGTATTGCTAGTACAAATTCCTAATGCTACTTACCAGTCACTTCATTTCCCACATAAAGTACTTCTTATCTGGCTCCTTTAAGCAGTGCACTTATTAAAACATAGGCACACGACACACACATTGCATTAACTCTTCTATAGCATTTATTACTATTTGCATACTCTGTGTGGCCATAGCTTCTCACAGCAAGTTAGGAGGCTTATCCTCAAATATTTGTATAAACAGTGCACGATGTTATTGGAGACACTGGAATAAAATAATTATGTCAAGAAATGTGGATATGCAGACACAGTGGATGTTCTAAAAATTGCTGCCATGGTTTATGGTCTTCAAAATACTAGATGGAAAAGGTGATGTAAAAATGAAAGATTGTAAATTGAGCCAGCCTGATCTGCTTGCTCTAACTATTAAGAATAACTTCATGCAACTCCTGTTTTTAAAAGAAGTGCCGTCCTCCAGAAACCGAAAAATCCAGAAACATGGGAATTCTTGCTCATTCTTATGCTTGAGGGGAAAAAAAACCCCAACCTCTGAGCTGTTCTCTATTTTAATAACAGATTAGGAAAATATTGAACATAGTCAAGTTCTGTACATGGGTTCTGCTCTTAGAATATAAAATGTAAAATATACTAGGTTTTGCTAGGTATCTTTCACAGAAAAACCAATCAGAGAATGGTTGAGGTTGGAAGGGACCTCTGGAGGTCGTCTTGTCCAACCCCCATGCTCAAGCAGGACGACCTAAAGCAGGCTGTTTAGGACCACATCCAGGTGGCTCTTGAATATCTCCAAGGATGGAGACTCCATGATCTCTTCTGGGCACCCTGTGCCAGTGCTCAGTCACCCTCACAGTAAAAATGTGCTTCCTGATGTTTAGATGGAACCTCCTGTGTTTCATTTTGTGCTCATTGCCACTTGGCTGTCACTGGACACTGAGAAGAATCTGGCTCCATCTTTTTTACATCCTCTCTTCAGGTATTTGTGCACATTGTTGAGCTTGCCCACCGCCCCCCAGCCTTCTCATCTCCAGGCTGAACAGTCCCAGCTCTCTCAGCCTTTTCTTATAGGAGAGATCCTCCAGTCTTCATGGCCCTTTGCTTAACTCTCTCCAGTAGCTCCGTGTTTCTCTTGTACTGTGGAGCCCAGAACTGGACACGGTGCTGCAGGTGTGGCCTCACCAGTGCTGAGTAGAGGGGAAATATCACCTCCCTTGACCTGCTGGCAATGCTCCTTCTAATGCAGCCCAGGATACTGTTGGCCTTGCTTGCCACAAGGCCACATTGTTCAGCTGGCTCATGTTCAACTTGGTGTCCACCAGGATCCTCAGGGCCTCTTCTGCAAAGCTGTTTTTCAGCTGGATGCCCCCCGCATGTACTGGTACATGTACTGGTGGGGTTGTTCCTTTTCAGGTGCAGAACTTTGCACTTCCCTTTGTTGAACTTCATGAGTTTCCTGTCAGACTGTTTCTCCAGCCTGTTGAGGTCCCTCTGGATGGCAGCATAACCTTCAGGCTTATCAGCCACTCTTCCCAGTTTTGTATCATTCGCAGTCTTGCTGAAGGTATACTCTGCCCCATCATCCAGATCATTAATGAAGCTGTTAAATAGGACTGGACCCAGTATCTATCCCTGGGGCACATCACTAATTACTGGCCTCCAACTAGACTTAGCGTCAGTGATCACCACACTCTGGGCCTGGCCCTTCAGCCAATTTTCAGTCCGCTTCACTGTTTGCTTATCCAGCCCATACTTCATCAGATTCCCTGTGAGGATTTTATGGGAGAGTACAAGATCAGGTACAAAGCCATGTTTATGCTTGAACAAATCTGTAAAAACAAAACAAATTACCATCTCGTGTCATGTTTCTAAAGTCACTGGAGTAATTATTTAAAGCAACAGGCATTCTTTGACGGATGGTTACTACACACATTTGGTTACATTTCTGTGTAACTTTATGAAATACATTGTTTCATTAAACTGTCGGCTGCGTATACAAACAATGTGGCAGGCAGACCTATTAACTAATAGCTATTACACTGGTGAAAGATGGCTTAACAAAAATGCACATAATGGGTGTATTTTGTAAACCTTCTTCTCAGAATGTAGAATGTAAAGGTTGCTTTGCTGGGAAATGCGAAAGAAAAATGGTGTAATAAGATAGTGTATATACTTGCTATCAACTCTTACAACAGTATATGTTTCGTAATTGGATCACTGGAAGCATGGCCATGAAATATGTCCCTCTCTAAAGTAAATCACCAAATACCAGACTGAAAGGAAGATTAGGAGTCACATAGTCCATGCTTATGCCTTTGGACTGCATTATCTATAACTAAGTGTAATACTTAATTGTGGATGAAGTTGTATTTTAAGCATCAGGATAAAGAATGAAAATAGTGGCTTCTGGTAAGAAAATATTTAGAACTTACTGTTGCATTATTGTATTTGGAATTATGACTTATGTATCTAGTCTTTTTCATTTCAGCTCATATAAAAGTTATGAAATAATGTTCATTGCTTACAAATTTACCAAGTCCCTGTGGGTTATTAATATATTTATTATTTTTTTTATGGTCCATTTTACTGTTTATCTTGAAATAAGCCAAAGAAGTTAAGTTCAAAGAAAGCGCTCCCTCCCAAACACAAATATAGCCTCCAGTGTAATTGTATTAGGATTTTGAAATAAAGCAGGTGTGCAAATTGTTTCTCAGAACATAAAGTAAGCTCACCCTTACTATTAATGTGTTTTTCTGCTAACTTGTCTTATCGTCTTCACTGCTTGTGCCTGTTAATTTCTCTGGGACATAACCCAAAGCCATTGAAAACTCTATGTTAATTCCAATGAACTGGTGAACAAGGCCTTAAAATTCTCACTTTTAAGCTCTGCAGGAAGAAATGTTGATGTCTTATGTAGTGCTGATTACTGTGAAGCCCTTGTTTTAAGGCCCTTAGGCTGTGCTTCATTTTGAAGATACTGACTTGTTTTAAAGTCCTTTAGTCTGGCATAGTTTTAAGTAGAGACAGTAAGTATTACAACTACTTGAGGGGTTTGGGTATGGGGTGATTTTCATTTTTGGGTTGGTTTTTTTCTTTCTGTTTAAACATGAATGGGTAACCCTATACTTATAGTATACCTCTTTTCCCATTTAGTAACAGGAAAAACTATAATAACAGAAAGCCATGTTTTACGCAGAGCTGTAAACTAGAAACCTCACATAATTACATGATGTTTTTGCAGAAAATGAACATTATCTTTTTTCTGTCAAAAAATAAAATTTGATGCAAGTAGGGCATAGAGTTTTAAGTACTTTTATATTTCTGTGAGTCTGCATGCTGAAGCAAGCAAGTTCATGATTTTAAAAATAAAATTAAAAAAAGTCACAAAGGTTAACTCTCCTGCCTTCCTACCGCCTTTTCCTAACACCTACCTTGAGCTAGTTGGGTGATTTAGAACCTGTTTGCGTTCTGCACTGCTTGACATATGGGGTCATGATATTTTCCGTGCCTATAGACTTGGAGTGATGCAGAATAGGCAGTCATTGTGCAGTAGGTGTGGGACAGTATAAATCAGACTATATTCAAAGAATTGTTGTGATGGCTGCACTCCTACCACCAGATAACTCTGTTTTTCAGAAAATCAGAGTCATTGGGTCAACATTCTTCAGTAAGATAGATGCTGAAAAAGCAACTTTGTTGGTAAAAATTTATTTTTATCCATCAGCAATTGTAGCTTTTGTCTAAGTAAGATGGAGACTAGGTGAAGATGTGTGAATTCAGTAGTTCATAGGCTGATTGACTGTCTTGGATAATAGATTGCAACAAGTTTGCTTTGCTTACAAAGTATATTACACAACACCTAGTTTATGTTCCTGCTCATCAAACTTCTATTACAGAAAGGTTTGTTTTTAACTTTCGTTGCTGTTCCATTTTTGGTTTGATTTCTTTTCCTTGAAAAATAGTGATATGATTTCCACCTGTGTGCAAGCACATAAGGAATCTAAAACAAAAACAACCATTTCTTTCTCATTTAGTAATGCCTTCAGACTACTTCAGGTTACGGTCTTCCTCTTTCTTCCCTTTTAGGATATAATTATACGTTTTTCTTTTCTTTTTTTTTTTTTTTAATGCATGTAAAATATATGTGTGGATATTATAGAGTTTAACAGTCTTTTACATAATTACAGATTTGACTGTGTATGACAGATGTCCAAAGGATAATTTTACAAATATATGTAGAAAAGTATGAAAACCATGTCTTTACTTTGGATAGGAGGAGAATCTGAATAAACAGTTCCTGGTGGTGCATTTTATCTCCAACCTAAGAAAATCCCATTAACTCAGGTGACTGTAATAGCCACTTTATATAACATTTAATATGTATTCAGCGGTTGGAAAATGTAAAGTATAACATTGGAGTATCTGCTTAGTCTGGTGAAGTTGTTTTGCTGTTTTTTATCCAACTGAAAAAGTTGTTTTGGTTAAAACCGAGTAGTCAAGATGTGGTGAACTCACTCCATCTTTGAAGATGTGTATCATCAATTTTGCATTTCTGGTAACAGTGGAAGTGCAGAGACTTGGCTATAGGGTTAACCTCATGAATGAGTATTCAGAGATTTGGACTGGCTTCACAGATTACAGGGACAAAGCTGGTCAGGTTCCAGGTTTGCTGTGTGACACAGACATACTTTATGAATGCAATGTGGATGTATCCTAATCCCACAGAAATTAAATTATTTGTCTGAGAGCATACAGTGAAAGTTGGAGGTCACCTTTGTTTTTTTAACAGCATACTGTATGATAATTGTGATTAGTGTTCTCTACCAAGATTAGGGCCTTTTGTAAAGTGCAGAGTACAAATGCAACGAGACAGGTCTTGTCATGAAGGCTAAGGAGATGAAATAAAGGCACAGAATGGCAATTTGTCTTGCTCAGTTTGTTGGGTTTGGATTTAAGTTAGTTCTCTGACTCCTAGATTGGTGTCCTAGTCACAATATTTAATTTTGTGGCTTTTCTTTTTTTTATTGCAAGTGTCTGTAAGATGAGACACCCTGTCCTCAGTTTTCAGCTGTCCATGGCACTTGCACAGACTGGGTCGACAATAGCAAAGAGTATAGAGCAATATTAGCAGATCTTTAAACAAAATATTTGGTGCTAAGGCTGAGTGTCCATGCTGTACACATTTGGAAGGTTTGAATAGGACTAGCTCTAGTCTAGGAGCTAGGACTGGGGGAGCAAAGTCCCCCGCACTGTAAGAGAAGATCAGGTTTTTGATCGCCTGAGAAACCTGAACATACATAGGTCTATGGGACCTGGCAGGATGCTTCTCAGAGTCCTGAGGGAATGGCTGGTGTAGTTGCCAAGCCACTCTCCATGATATTTGAAAAGTCATGGCAGTCAGGTGACTGGAAAAAGGGAAACATTGCACCCATTTTTAAAAAGAAAGGTAGAAAGGAGGGAACTTGGGAACTACCGACCTGTCAGCCTCACCTCTGTGGCTGGGAAGATCATGGAACAGATCCTCCTAGAGTCTATGCTAAGGCACATGGAGGACAGGGAGGTGATTTGAGACAGCCAGCATGGCTTCACCGGGGGCAAGTCCTGCCTGACCAACCTAGTGGCCTTCTCTGATGGAGTGATTACGTGAGTGGACAAGGGAAGAGGTATGGATGTCATCTGTCTGGAATTCTGTAAAACCTTTGATATGGTTCCCCACAACATCCTTTTCTCTAAATTAGAGAGATATGGATTTGATGGGTGGGCTGTTCAGTGGATGAAGAATTGGTTGGATGGTCACATCCAGAGGGTAGTGGTCAACGGCTCAATGTCCAGATGGAGATCAGTGACAGGCGGTGTCCCTCAGGGGTCCGTATTGGGACCAGCACTGTTCAGTATCTTCATCGATGACACATACAGTGGGATGGAGTGTACCCTCAGCAAGTTTGCGGATCACACCAAGCTAAGTGGTGTGTTTGACACGCCTGAGGGAAAGGATGCCATCCAGAGGGACCTGGACAGGCTCAAGCAGTAAGCCCGTGTGAACCTCATGAGGTTCAGCAAGGCCAAATGCAAGGTCCTGCACCTAGGTCAGGTCAACCCTCGGTATCAATACAGGCTGAGGCGATTGAGAGCAGCCCTGTGGATAAGGACGTGGGGGTACTGGTTCCATTGACTGAACACCATTTCACCACCAGTTTTTGAGTATTAGTTGCACTCCAGCTCTATATTCCTAGATCACTCTGTGAAACAAACTTAAGTGGGGATTATGGTGGCTGGCCTATTGTAGGAGGAGTTGTAAAAGGAGTTAGTAATCTATATGATAGCAAATCCAGATATATGCCTCTCTATCATGAATACAGTGTGACTCCTTGCTACTTGAGGTGTGCATTTAATCAATGTGCAAACATCGTATGTACCTTTTCACAGGAACTGTTGGTTTATTAATGAGGGAAGAATATTAGGGCCTACTACCAAGGTGCTCTTCAAAGCTAAGTCCATATTCCAGACTTGAATGTTATCAGTGATAGATTAATCTGTGTTGTAAGCAAGACCCTGTAAGAATGCAGGTGAACTTAGAATTGGTCAACCTCACCACGGAGAAGATCAGTGCGTTGTACTATGCCCTGACCAGAGGTCCATCCAATGCTGTATCATCTAAGGGTTCCTAACACTGGAAGAGACATGAGTGAGTTTGGTTTTTTTTTAATCTTTCTGTCACTTTTTTCTTTTTTAACGAATAGTTACCTGTTTTGAAAGGGTTTGTTCCCTGCTTGTTGGGATCCAGTATGAGACAGGGATAGTCAGAAGACTTGTACATTTACAAAAGTACACTCTTGAAGCAAGCTAAAATGCTAATTTAGATATACCCACCAAATAGCAAAAAAAAAAAAAAGCTCTTCAGGCAAACGAAGTAGGGCTTACATTTGCACAATAGATCTTACAATTTCACTTAATCAGGTTGAAGCTTTGTTTGAAGCTTTGATCTTTGGGTTGGGGAGGGTCTGTTGTGTTGGTTTTTTTTGTACACAATTATATTCAGTTTTCTTCTCAAATCAGGACTGAAGTAGCTGGAGGTTCTCCAGTGTTCAGAGGGCTCCATAAAGCTTTGAAAATTGCTTGCTGAAAATTGCTCAGAAGAGATTTCCAAGGGGAGTATATCCAAGTATAACTTCCTTTAGTGAAAGACTGTTTTTCATGAAGGAATGAACTTCTTTGTTTTGAGACTAAGAGCAAATCCAGTCTGTAGTTCGGTTGTTGTTTTTTTGATTACACAGAAGGGGGACTTCAAAAGGACTTCAGAGGTCCTTTTGGAATGTGGACCTGGGGAGAGAAATGTAAAGATGTGCTTCTCATAGTTGCAATCTGTTTCTGGAAAAGCACTAAGTTCCTCAAAGTCAGGATAATGTAGCCCTGAAGAAAGATAGAGACAGAATGGAAAAGAGGTGTCAGCAACTTCCTCCGTATAATAAGAGATCAGAATATAATCCAAATGTAGCTTATTTTATTGTAAATACTAAATAAAGGGAAAAAAAAAAGAAGAAATATTTAGATCTGTGGAAAGAAAGTTGCAACTCAGTCTAGGCTGATTCATTTTTTTTTAATAGTTCCTGTAAACTGTGTCAACTATGTGCACATGCTGTGGCTTTGTCTCCAGTTAGTGGTCAAATTATTTATAGCAGATTCAAAGACTGCTATTGTCTTAAGGGAATTTATATATTCAGGAAGCTTTATTTTGCCGACTACAGAAATGTTATGTGTAATCCCTGTAAATAATGGAAATAGTTAAATTTCTCACTCTCCCCCCCAAAAAAGAATTATCCGGGTAGAAAGAGTTTTGTATAGTATACAAAGGATTTTAATAGATTTAACAATTAAATCTGAACATTGGATCTTCATTCAAGAAGAGGTGTATGTCTGAGAACACAGTGATGCCTTTTGGAACAAGCTTCTCTGAGCTGTAAAGCATTGAGTGTGCAGCAACCAGCTGCAATAATGGAAGTGGCTCCAACTGTGTTCTCACTATTGAGGTGTCTGACTTGTAGATTCTTGAACTCCATTTGTGAGTTATTGGCTCTGTAGCTTCACCAGATGAGGCCAGAAAGATCACAGCACTCAACAAATGTGACGTGGAGAGCACTGCTGGATACTACTCTTGCTGTTTAGTACACTCCTATGTTTAGTAGCCATAGTTTTTGCATGTTGTCAGGGCTGAATTTTCCAATGCTTTATGTCGTTTTCATTCCCAATGAATTTTCTGGTTTAGGGGTACTTTGTCACCCCTATTTTATACACAGGTGAAAATTGTTTACTTTTCCGAGCTCCAGTCAAGACTTTTGACTGGCAAAGATAAGTGTTCAACATGGAGGGTATATATTTGGTATGTAATATTTTGCAAGTCATTCTTCTTTCTGTTCAGCTGTGGTTTTCCTTTCCCTGCATTTTGAAATCCAGTAGTTCTTAACAGTAGAATTACACTGCCTCTTCAGGAATGTACTAGATTTGTGAGTCGATAGTGGGAAGCAGTAAGGCTGTGATTTAGTTTTAAAATTTCAGAGAGGGGCTGGCCATTGCTCTGCAGAGTTTTGTGCATCACCTGGGGAAAGCATGTTCTTAGTGTTTTGCAGGTATGGAAATACCATCAGGGTTTCTTTAATGGAGGGGAGGGGCGTATTGGTTTTGTCATCTGAATAGTCCTTGCCCAAAGGAAGAAAGGGAGAGGCTTAAGACTTTGTTCCTGCAATGCGTGGGATTCTCTGTATATTCTTCAAAAGTGATTTTTTTCTTTTCCTAACAGGCCAAGCTGAGGTCAGTTGTGTAAACAAGTGGAACACAGCAACAAGTGAAACACAGCTGAAATTACTGAGGCTGTGTGTGTGCTACACAGCAAAGATTTTGGCCAGGAAGAATACCCAGGCTTTAATTACCTCTTGGGACTAACTTGATACCTTGAAATCATTAGGTGATTAAACCATTAATGAACTTAAGCTGTGCCTTCAGTTTGACCAGTAATAAGTTCGTTAGGTTATTCGTTACCCGACATTAAATTTCTGAACAGTAGCTTTTAGCTACACTGCAAAAATGTGGATATTAATCCAAATTACTATAAATGCATATTAGCCCTTTCTTCCTCTGCCAGTGCAGTATAATGACTGTACGCACCAGGCACACAGTATATTCTTGTTCTGTCTCATGCTTCAGCATACAGTGTTTTTAAATTTGCTATTCAACCACTGTTTCACAGTCCAGTCATTTCCTGCTGGCCTGAAAAACACAGTCTTACAAGCAGATGATCATCTTTCATCTGGAAGATGTGTTTAGAGAAGTCAAGCTGCTTTGGTTTTGGTTTGGAGTTTTTTGCTATTTTATTGATCAGCTCTTTCTCACTCTTGTTTCCTAATTATAGCTATTGATGTCATCTTACCATCTGACTCCAGGCAACTATTAGAAACATTTCATTTCAAAAGCAAGCAGTGTGTGTTGGCTACGAAGAGCAAAGCTGAGAATATTCATGTGTTAAGTTTGTATCTGATTTTAATAATTTACTTTTCCATAGTGTATTTTAACTTAACATCAACTCTATCTATGATGATATGTTAGGACCTTGCAAGTGCACGAAGTTGTCCATGTTATCCAGGTTGCTGTGTTTTGCCTGTCTCCTGAAATGAGAGGTCAACTTTATTGCAAAATAGTTGTACTGTGTCCAGCTGGGATGTAGTTAATTTTCCTCATGGCACTGTATGGTACTGTGTTTTGGATGCATGGCTAAAACACTGTTGATAGTGCAGTAATGTTTTGGCTTTTACTGAACCATGCTTGCACAGCACAAAGGTGGTCTCTGTTTCTTGCCTGCCCCTCACAGTGAGTAGGCCAGGGTGGGAAAGAGGTTGGGAGGGGATACAGCTGGGATGGCTTACTCAAATTGACCAGAGGGGTATTTCATACCATATGACATTATACTTGACAATAAAAACTGGAGTGAGAGAAAGATGGGGGGTGGGTGGGTGTGAGCGACTTTCATGGTGGTCGTTGCTTCGAAGACTGCCTGAGCATCAGTCTGCTTGTGGGAGGTAGTGAGTGATTTTCTTTGAGTCACTTGCTGGTTTGGGGGTGAGGTGTCCCCCATTTCCTTCACCAGTTAAGCTGTCTTTATTTGATCCACAAGTTTCCTTGGTTTGTTCTTCCTTTTCTCTCCCATGTCCCACTGAGGAGGGGAAGTTAGTGAACAGGCTGTATGGGTGTTTGTCTTCTGACCAGGATCATCCCACCGCACTACTTTATGTAAGCATAAATCATTTGCAGACCTATGCTATCCAGAGACCTGTTTTCTGTGCCTGTTAGGTCAAAATTAGCTGCATAACAGCAGATTGTCAGTCTGATTTGCATGTATATTTGCTTTGAAGCTTTTGGGCATTGGACTGGCAGTTCTGTCCATCAGTGTCCAGAGTGAGATAACCTAGTCTTTCTGAGCAACTTTTTTAAAACTGTTGATATGAAGAGTTTATTGTGACACTCTTGACTATACTTTTTCATAGGTAAGAGCCTCATACCTCTCAGGACAAGGAATAGTCTATCTTGTGATCCTTTGTTAAGTGGACTTTTTTTTTAAGCTTGGTAAAATGAGTGAAAGACTTTTTCTATTGATCTCATTCTATTTGCCCACAATTAATTTAGGGCAAAGCCTCAGCTGCACTGTCCCTCTGTCTTCTAAGGAAACCGCCCATCCCTTAAATCAGTTTTCTCCATTTTCCAACATGGATAGGATTTTGGTTAAAGAATTTAGTTCAGAAACTTGTGCGGTTTTTTGAGAAGCCTTTCAAAGACCTTGTCAGTAAAATCAACTCTTCTGTATTCTTCTTTCTTGTATGCTTAGCTGCAAGTGGGCCAGACTATCATCTGCTGCTGTCATCAGTTTTTCAGATGTTCTGTCATTTCCAGAGATGGTTTCTGTTCAGCTATCTGACGACTTGCTGTGGCTCTTCATAAGATACTATCAGGTCTTGCAGTCCATTGTTTTGGTAAAAGTTTTGGTAATCCTCCAATCACTTTTTCAGAAAGTTGTTTTCTCAGAGCATCAAGAAAGCCTTTGGAGTATGGGAGTGTTTGTCCCTGCTATCTTTACTATTTTGAGTGCCTTTGTTAATTCCTGCTCTAATACTGGTAAAATTTTGGGGGGATGCTCCTAGGGGGTTTTGTTGATTGGGGGGGGGGAGGGGGGAGGGCTTGCGGCGGTTG
>VYZM01020345.1:87126-109120 GCA_013398915.1 Dromas ardeola
AACCAACAAGGAGCAACTGCATTGCAAATAAAAGAGGCTCTTAGCTAATCTGAAGGGGCATTTGGCTGCCTCACAAAAGCACTGTGTATTTTGGCAAAGTTAGGAGCTTTGGCTTAGGAAGATTCATGTTTGGAATAACAGGGTGTGTTGCAAGTCAAAATTCAGGTATGTTGGCAGAGATGTATGCATAATCTGGCTTGATGCCTTTCTGCACTGTGCCTAGCTGTAGCAAGTGCTAAAGTCCCTTGTGAACAATATATGAATCTCATTTTGAAGGCAAAAAAAAAAAAAGAGGAGGAGGGAAGAGGAGCCAGGATTTATTTTAACATTTAGTGGATATAAAAAACAAGTATCAAGAAGCAAAACATTTCCGTGAAACATTCGCTGTGAAAAATTCTGCAACTTCTTGTCGCAAACCTCTCTATCGCTTGGATTGGCTGATTTCCAGAGCATCAAGGCTAGGAATTGAGGGACTGAAATATAATCAGTGGTGATACATTTTAACCACATAAAACATTCCCTGCTTCCAAAGCCTCCGGTGTCTCTAGTAAGCAGTGCAACAGCAACAGCTCCTTGCTGCTGGACTCCAGAGAAGGGGAAAATATTGGATCACGATGGTAAGAAGCTCTTTACTTTTCACCAGATCTAGATTATTACTTTGAAAATAATGTTTAAAAGGTGATGTGAAATGAGTAGGGATCAGTATTTAAACCAAGAAAGCAGTGTGTAAGATACAGTGGCATTATCGATGTTTTACTGAAAGAGATCAGCAAAGCAAGTTGGTGACAAATATCTTTGGCACTGAACGTGTTGTGCAGCTTATATAAAATCTTTTAAAATTGGGAAACACTGCTGCCTAGAATTTGATGTAAAATGTAAGCCTGTCTACTTGTTTTATTACAGAAGGACAACTGCATGGGCTTTTAAAATAATTTTGCATTAATAACCACCGACACAGGCTTAATACATATAAATAAACCTATGCTGATAGCTTATGCAGGCTGTATGTTTATGTTTTATTTTGTTGGGGTTTTGTTGGGGTTTGGGGGTATTTTTGGTTTTTAGAAAGAAGCAGAGATGCTCAGTACATACCTTTGACTTTTATGGAGCTATGAAGTTTTTATTTGTCTGGGTTTTCAATCTGTGAAGACCTGTTAGTCACATTGTGTTTCTCTAGTGCAATTGTTTGGTGGGAAAAATAACCAAGGAAAACTTTTCAGGATAGTGATTTTATTCTTAACAATTGGTAACAATTTAAATATTCTGATCTAAATATTAAAACAATAGAAGTAGAATATAAAGCACACAAATGTAAAATCTGAAATTATTGTAAATTGATAACAATGCTATTGGTAGTTTAACAATGCGTGAAGATACAATAAAATTGTTCTTGTTAGCAGTTTTCTAGGTATTAAAGAATTGAAGAGGGGGATGCAAATCTTGGGAGTGTTTACTTCCAAGACTCACTGTCAAGACTGGGCTTGATGCATATTTCAATTAAAAAAACACCCCAATCTCCTGTATGGGAACTCGGTCATTTATTTTAAGTGCATACTAAGTCCAGGAATACATTGATTATGAAATTATAGTACATCAGGGTGAAAGGAAAACAAATTACTAAATAAGTCTGAAGAGTACTGAAATATGCTTACTTGACAGCCCAGCTGATGTGTGGGAAATTATTCTCTTTGTGATTCAAAGGGAAGAGGAGATTTTTTTTTTAAAAGAGCAACTACGGGAGTTTGAAAAGTGTACAGCAGATGTGAAACTATGTCTGATTTGGTATTTTTTATCTTTCTTGTGTATATGTTGTTGCTCAGCAGTATGAAAATTAGAATGCAGGAACTAAAACTATCGCTGAGTTCTTTCTGATCTTTTCCTTTTCTAGGTGGTTTACCTGAATGTCACGAAAAATATGGAAATACAGTAGATAGTAAATCATGTTATCTTGGCCTATATATTCCAGGTGATGACTGTAAACACACTTTGATGTATTAAAGTTTTATGTTTTCCTTCTCAACGTGCAGCATAGATTACACAATCAATAATTGAATGGCAACCAGGCTGTAAGCTTCTTGGAAAGATGTTTAGTATGAATCTAAGCATGGTGGTTATTATTACTATTAGTATTTTCTTGACAAAAATGCCCAATGTTGAGTATCCATAAATGCTGCTGTGGTAGTGAAGGGGCTTCAACATATTGTTGTTTCTTGTCAGAAGAGAATGTGCTCATAGTTAGTATTATCTTCTGTCTAAATTTTGGTACTGGAAAACATTGGAGACAGGAGATCTGGCAGCTTTTCCTATTGGAAAAACAGAAGTTAACTGTTATGATAATTATTATTAACAAACGAGGTTATGTATTTCCGGGTGTGTGATTCCTTAGTTCCTATGTAAGTCAAATACGGATACACTTCAGTAACCGCAAATTAAGGAAAACATTTCCTTCTAGAAACATAAGTCATGTACTGCCACGTATTTGCTCTTGATAAAGTTTAAGCCAAAGTAAACTTGCTTTGTGTCCTGCTTGACATGGATTAATTGGGTAACTAGTGCAGGTAGTTCACAAGGGATCTATTTCTTTCAATTTGGATTGCCTGGGCAAGGGTCTTGCATATGTTGTTGAATGAAAAAAAAGAATAAAATAAAAAAGAAGGAAAAAAGAGCCACTCCACCCCCTGCCAAAGATGAACCCTTAGTAGTAATCAGCTGTGTAATAAATGGCACAGCTAGTCCAAAGGGAACAGTCTCTTACTTACAATTCTAAATGATACGATTTTTTTCAGAATGTAAATGGTCTTAAAGAGGTCAGAATTGCAAGCTGTCAAATGTTTTAGATATCCAGGTTAAATTATTCAAAGTGTTTTTTCTAATAACTCTAAGGAACAAAAGAAAAATTACAAATAATGTACTAACCTTACCTGAAAAATTGAAAAGTTGGGAACATGACTATTGCAGTGCTAAATTTCTAATAAAGTATCATTTGGGATTAGTGCAAGAGATGCTGGGTATAGCAAAGTTTCTTTTAAGTGTTCTTCTGTTGCAAAATTTAAAAAAGCCTACTCAACAATTGGATGCATGATTCATCCAAATGAAGTTAGGCTCTATACTTTTTTTAATCCCAGTGATTAAATAAAAATCTGATAATCTGCCTGAAAATGTAATCTTATATTTAAGAGGCATACTATAAATATGTAAGCTATATAGTTTATATGTAATAAAAAGTATGTTTAGGGAAAGGAAAAATAGCTTTGTATCTGCTATGAAGTTAATTCCAGATTTAATAATATTCTCAGGTTTTACTGTTTTCATTTTTTGCTTTGTTCTCCTGCCAATTTTTTGGCAAAAAATTGTTTGTTCATTTAGAAGTAGTTATGCTGGCTCTCATAATGCTACTGCTGAGAAAGTTTTGAAGGATATAGTCAGAAGGAATCTGACGCAGTACAACTTTGGTGAAATCACAGGTTTTGTGTGTGTGTTTTGTACTAACTTATATGCCTTGACTAACTTTTGGTACAGTTTGGTTCAGGTGATATGTCATAGCTGTGTGACAGGCTGTTTACCACACCAGTAAGTCTGTGCAAGTGAAATACACACTTGCATGCTCCATAAATATTGTTTGTGAAAGACAAAGAATATCCACTTTGACCTGTAATTTGAATGTAATGCTGAAATATCTCCAGGTATATATTAGAGTTTATTCATAATGAAATAAGCTTGTGTTTTGAAATCTCAGCATTCGTGTTTATGGAGCCTGAATACTTTCATTGAACAAAATATGGCAGCAAGCAAGGTTTATGCAAGGATTCCCTAAACTGGAATAGTTTTTTGGTGGTGGATTATTTTTTTTTTAAGCAATTTTCCTTTTGATTCTTCCTTTTGATTCATTATCAATATACTCTGTAGATCAGGTTTTGCTCTCTGAAATCTGTCTTTTAAAGTGTGCCATTACACTGGCAGTACAACTTAAAATGAGTTGCCTTCAGGAAGCTATAAATTATTTGCTATGCTTTACATAATGTATTAGCATGTCTGCTGCATCTGTGTTCAAGACAGGGTTTTATTCCTCCATCCATATGATATACAAAGAAACTATTAAAAAGGGATGCTTTTAGCATTAGTCTGTCCTTCTGTCTTGTATCCTGTCATGCTGTCAAAAATGAAGGTTGGGGAAAATGAAGGCAGGGGAAAAGGTCAGTCTGATCTTTAGGTGAAATAATTGATGGGAGCAGCTTCCTGAGAAATAGAGCTGAAGTGGAAAGATGGCTGGATATATCTTATGATGTACTGCTGTGCATAGTTGTTGTTCTACTTCATGACCATATTGAGAATACTGAAAATAATTAAGGTTGAGACTTACTGTGGGTCTCTTACGTAAAAAAAGGTTTGGAGAAGACAAAAGGATACTGACAACTTTATACCCACTTGATAGTGTACAGATGTAAGAAGAGCCAGTTATGGAGTTGTGCCCTGAAGGATACGTTTCCAGTGCTTGTATAAGGAGTGTGCTCCGGTCAGAACTGAGACTGCGTAATACGTGGTGGTTGGAGACATGATGCACAGTTTGGCTGGATTTCCAGGCTTGCTCCACTACACAGAGTGGGATGGGAAGCTACTATACCTGAAGAAATTCTCTAGATCTTGCGCTTGAGTTTTCAGTCAACTGTAAATCTGTTTTTTAAGAACTCTTTATTTAAACATATTTTCCAATGTTGCTGTGTCGCCTGTGGACACAGCTGCATAGTCAGCCCTATTGTATCATCGGATAATAAAATGGACAACTCAGAGGTGAGTGCCATCTACTCGGCTGGAACTGTGCCGGAGGCTCCACTTCCCCTCTGCTCACCAAGATACACCTTGAGTATGTGATTAAAGCATATTGGATTAAAGCATTGGATCACGAAGGTTTTGGAAGGAGACTCACAGCAGAAGATTGGCAGCCTTTGGTGTAGATTCTTATTCAGTTGAGAGGGCAGATAAATCTTGTGTTGAAACCCACAGCCCTTCTGCCCTCCATTGCCATAGTAGGCATAGGATGGCTTTCTTAGTAGTCATGGCTTTAACTCAATAGTGCTAACCTTTTGGGTAGGTCAGAAACGGTCTGAGGCCATGTGTTGCAGTCTTTTCTCCCCTTATGTGATGGGGTGTGACTTTCATCACATGACTTTTATGTGATACTTCTCTCTGTCACAGGATAGGAGGGGCTGCATGTGTGTCAGACTACCAGGCTAGAGGCTGCTGACATGTTCCTTCCTGTGAGTGGACATACACTTATCTAGTAACTGGGAGAGCTCTGTTTGGGTCATATAATGGGTATTTATTTGGCCAGGCGATGACCGAGACTAGACATTCGTTCGGGAAAAATGGCAAGGAGGAGGATGCTGTAGGACTACACCTCTGATTTAACTTCTCCCCTGTTGACGCTTTTAATAGTTTTTGTCATGGTCCTTCCTGCTCAGAAAGGAAAAATATACGTAATGTGGTATAGATTTTTACCAGCATTAGTTCTGGAAAGTTTGGGAAGAGTATGTACTTGATTTGGCCCAAAGTAACCAAAGAGCTACTACTTTGCTGACCTCTGACTCATTCAGGTAAGAATGAAAGATCTTCCATTGGCTGAAACTGGCCTGCAAAAATTATTTCAGAAAATGTTTCTCATCTTTTTTTTTTTTTCATTGGAGAGATAGAAGGGACTAATCTCAGAGAGTGCTGAAAAACTCCATGATGAAAAGGTCCTGTAAGTCAATTAAACTTTATTCAATTCTTTTCTGACTCTACTAAACTTGTTTTATGCACTACTGTTAATTTTCTTACTTTTCTCTTTGTAAGATTGTCAAAAGTGATAGGCATGTTAAAAAGAGACCTTTTTTCTGTCCTACTCTTCATTCCACTATTACAGAGGATCGATCACAAAAGCAGCACTTGCATCTAATAATTCTTCCACTACAGCATAGGTAGAGACAAAATTGGTTTCCTTGCACATGCAAAGCATGAGAAAATGAGTTCTATGTGAGGGATGAATACAACACACTAGGAATGCTATAGGCAGACTATATTAAGGTCTCTGCTAGCATCTGTTTGCTGCAGAGGTCATCATGCAATCATGCGTATAGTTAGCTGCTTCCTCTTTGTGCACTTGGGCTGGTCCTGAATTGCATTTCTGCTCTGCCTCAGCGTTGGTGTGGTCCTGTAGCCAGCAAGTGATGGGGAATTCCCTCATCTCCAGCTGCACCACATGTATACCTGCTGTTTCAAGGTCATTAATGTATTCATCATCCAAAGCTAACTGCTCAGTTTGAGCTCCTGGGAAGTTGCAGAAGAGCTTGAAATGAAAGATTGAGTCCTGAAAGAATCTTTTGTCTTAGTGATGCTGGTGGATTTGATAATTTTGGAGTTGGGAGGTAATTGCTGTATTGCCAGATCCTGAGAAAGGAGGGAGTCAAAATTTTGGGTTTAAAAGCTTGTTGGAAGGAAAGAAAAAATGCTAGGAAACTGTTATTACAGATGTGGATTTGGATGAATTGAGAACACGTGCTTTAGGGTGACAGCAGTTCATTCCTCCGATGCTTGGCAGTAACAGCGTTTGCCGTATGTGCCATTGCACAAACCCGTTGCTTGTTCTTCCCTTTGAAGAAAAAAAAAAACCAAGAAAACACCTCCACAAGCTTAATATTTATAACTTTTACCAAATGTGTATTTAGGTATTTTACTTCATATAGGGAGCAGTACTGTAATCTAATAGGACACGTGCATGTATAGTTAAGTGCTTGGAAAAAGTAAACAAATCTAAGAGTGTACCAGGATAAACATGAATCTTTCTATTGTATCAATTTCAGAACTCCTTGAAGTCATGGCAAATACAAACAGTCTAACTGAAGAAATTTTTGAGAGAGAACATGCAATTTCTTAACTGTGTTATAGGAGGAAGTTTCTTATACAACACTAGAATTTATATGACTTTGTGTTACATTCATGTCTGTAGTCGTTTCTGGGTTTTTAGCATATCACAAGTCCCCAAAATGCTATATTTCTTTCATAAATTAACTAATGAAGCTGACTTCACTGTTGATTGGAGTCCCTTTCTTAGTAAAAAGAAATGTAAAAAATATTTGTAGAAGAATCTGAAGGGGGAATAAAGGCTAAAAGACTGCTAATGCATGTTGATGTAAAATTACCTTAATAGTCTTACCAGTTGTAGCAGCCTTATGGATTCTCTAGTCCAAGCTTATGGGAGTAGCACTTGATCATTTTAATGGTCCAAACCAGTGAAACACTCACTCTGATCTGTGTCAGTGGTGGTGGGGAAGCACATATAAGGTATGCTTCCAGTCACTGGTGGAGAGAGAGTAGGAGGATTTTTCAGGAACAATGTAATGCAGGTATGTAAAAGATACCTGCAAGATGCTACTTGAGAAAGTACTTTATAGAAATAGATAATTATAGGGGAAAAAAATTACTTCTCTGGAATGATAGTACGTGTTATTAATTTACCAGTGGTGTAAAGGTTTTCTGAGTAGTTTGTTTCCTATTTGTAACACGGTATTTTTTCTAATGATCTTTGTGTCTTCAGGAAGGAATTTTAGATCAAAATGTTCTATTGGGCATATTACACTGGAATTTTAATACAGAACCAATACAGGCCACTGTTGTAAATGTTTGTTTCATAGCTTTAAAATTATTTGCTCTTGCAGAAGTATGGGAACTATGAAAACTTTCTTCTAAAGTCATAGGTTTTCTTGTCTATTTACTGCAATTTATATTGTGTGCATGCTTGACACCGTTGTGAATCATACCCGTGTTTCTTTAAAAATGTCCAGAAGAGGTGATGATATTAATTCACCTGCTGCTAAGTACTGTCTTCCTTAGAAAGTAATTCAGAAGTGACTCAGACATCAGAAATGAAAACAGAGTCAGTTGCTTAGGGCTAAATCTTGCAAGTGCTTACTATTTGGGTATGGTGTGTTGTGACTTTCCTGGGATTAATCACATCCTAAACAGACAAAAGAATATTCCAGTTCCCCCTCCTCCTCTCCACTACTCCTCCTTTTTCTGTGGAAAGAAAAAGGTTTCAGTGGATTTTAACTGTCTCCAAACAAAGCTCTAGACAGTGTGTGTGATAACATTTGTTTTCAAGAATGGACAGCCTAGGTGCATCTAGAAACTCTTGGTCAAAAATACACGTTGTAGGCTCTGCTCTTAGTGTTGCCCAAAGAAACCTTCAGCAGGAGGAGCTTAAGTGTCCTGAGCATGCTCTGTGTTTTGGCCCTCAGCCAGGACCTCTGACAGGAGGGCCAGGGCCAAGGCTGGTGCCCACCACCCTGCCCCTACCTGTGCCCACAACTACTGAATATTTTTCTTCACTAAGAAGTTGCTGTGTGATGTTTTGCTTCCAGGCCTGATTGAAGAGGTGCAGTGGAAAGTAGATGGTGAAAATGAATTGGCACAGCAGTTTACTTTTGGGGGGGGGTGGTTCATGGAAGCTATCAAATAACTTTCCTCAACTGTTATTTAAAAAACAAAACCCCAGTGCAATCCATGTCATTGTAGCTGAAAAATGGGAGTTAAGCCATTGTTCTCTATTTTGAAGCCAGACTTTCCAGTTTGCTTTACTGTAAACTTTCCTGCTGAGTAACAATTATGTTAGGATATTGCAACTGACTGCACTATACCGAGATGTCATAGTAACTGGAGTTGAGTGTTCTTGCCGGTTCTGATTTACATTTTGGTATTAAGTCTTGCACAAAAAGCAGAACAGAGATTTTGTCCTAGACTGCATCTTAGAAATTGGGTGAAGGATGATGCATTCAGCCAGCATTAATTTCAAAGAGAAATCCCAACCGTGAAGCCGAAATTCTGTCAGGTATAAGAGCTTTTGTAGCCTAAACCTATATAACTATCTGACTTTGAAAAAATAATGGTCAAAGTGAGACCCACACCTGAATATGGCAAACTTGCAGAATCTAGATATGGAGATTATGAGCTTACATAGGTGTCATGTATTTTCAGCAGTGGCATGTATATTTTCTGCTGAGTGTCTGATCTCAGACTATGTTGTGTAAATGTGTATGTATTTTTTAAAGCAAAACCATAATTTCTGAATGGACTCTAGGGAAATGGATGCAGGACACAGAAGACCATGCCTAGTTTAAAATTTTTACTACCTTTAGAGCCCGACGCTCGCTAGGATGCAGTGAGAAGCATATCATTTATTGTGTTATAAACACTCTTCTGTCTTAAATTCTAAAATAGTTGTTTCCTGGAGGAGGCTTGGAATATAAACTGGTGTACCTGACAGTTAATTAAAATTCAGTGTTGTTTGTTCTTGCTTAAATTAGTGAAAAAAAGCTTCTAGGAAACACCATAGAGAATAACATTCTGAAGATTTCAAATTATTTTGAAAGATGAGAATTCCCATGACTCAATTCCTTAAAGAGTGGAAACATAATTCAGATGCTTCTTTACCACCTGTCACATTTTTTTTGCATTTTTAGAGCAAGTATTTTCTCTCTCTCATAAATAAATAAGAGGAGTGAACTGCAGAGAGAACCTCTTATTTCCTTTTTTACCCAGCAGGTTGTTTTCTGAATCCTAGTTAGTGAACTACATGCACATACTACTTCTATTATAGCACTGTAACCCACCTGGACAAATGCATACCTAGTGGGAGTCCAATCGTTTCATTAAGTTACACTAGGAATTGGCTGGTATTGTTGTACAAATCAGAGAAAAGCACATGTAATTGGTTTTGTTTGTAATGTGAAATCACTGATTAGCCAGTTAATATGGTTTTTTTTTTCCCATACACACAGCCTCCCATACACTGAAAGATGCAAAAAAATAGTATAAAAATAAGTATAAGCTATGACAATTAGGTCTCCAGATGTCTGATTCCTTGGTTTAGAAAACTGCACATAAGCTTATCTATTCCTGAAATAAAAATTATTTAGATAGTCTAAAACCTCTTTCATGATTGCCCATCTGCCAGTGTGCATTTCATTTTTCGTGTGGTAAATAAAATTTCTAAGTAATTCTTTAAATCACTGCTGCACAGCTCATTACAGAGATCTCATGCTTGCTTATACTGACAAAGAGAAGGCAAAAAGACTAGCAAAACATTCAGAGCACCCATACTAGGCTTGCAAGGCAGGAAGTCCATCATGGAGAGGGGAATAGTTCATTGGATTTATGCAAGGTATTAACCACTTGACCTGTGTTGTTTCTCTGTTGCCCCTTTCAAAAAATGCAGATGCGTACTGAGGGGGATGGGAAAGGCATTGTTCCAAGCTTTCGTGTTGGGTTTGTGCTATTCATTTCCCCTTATAAATCAGGCACTCGGATTTTAAGCTCTCCTTTCATGGTTATGCATTCTAGTGCAGCAGACTGGATTCATATCTGTGTTTAGGTAGACAGATGTGTGTAGGTCTTCATGCTTAAATTTAGAGTCTTACCTTGTTCAGATTTTTGAAAGGTCACTACTTCTTGGGTCTGACAGGTTGTGGGTGTGGACACGTTGGCAAATCAAGACCTTTCTATACTTTATACTGAAGTCACAACTGGAAAAGAGGAATCTTACTGACTTACGTTCCCAAAACTGTGGACTGACTCTTACATACTTTGCTAGAGGTGCAGTTAATCAAACCAGCTGCAGCTCAGAACACCTGGAAGTTGTGCAACTCTTAAATGTCTAAATGTAAATTTAAGAATCTAATTTTAAGCAGGCAGATTTGATCATTTTGCTCTTGGTTACCCAGGAAACCAGTTAATTACTATGCATTTGCTTCAGCACTCTGCATGCAGCTTTTAAAACATTTTATTATAATTTTTCTTTTATTTTGTCTTAAGCTAGTGTTTGTAGAAAGGGCTGGCTTGACAGCTCTGGCAAATGAAATAGTCTGCCTGCCCACGGAATATGTGCTCCCTAGACAGTGGCAGTCCAAACTTCCTCATGCTGTTCTGTCAGTGTGCCACAACTTTTCTTGGAGGGGGGGAAGAGTTGTAGCAGGAGGTAGGGTCCTTGTGCCATCAAGTCTTTGCCACCAAAACATGTAAGCATTGTCAGGAAAAATGACCTGTATTTTCCTCTTAGCGTAGAAAGTAGTGCAGCTCAAACTGGATGAACTCAAGCTCTGGAGGCCTATCCCCAGTCTGCAAACCATCGTCAAGATCACAACCTTGATCATGCTGGGATGTTGCAGCTGGTACTGGTGACAAATGATCTCATGAACTAAGCAGAGTTTTCCTTGCTCAGAGCTGAGGCAAAAGGATTTTCAAAGAGTTCTGGTGCTGAAGCCTTCAGCAAAAAGTCATAGAATCATAGGGTTGGAAGGGACCTCTGGAGATCATCTAGTCCAACTCCCCTGCCAGAGCAGGGTCACCTTAGAGCAGGTTGCACAGGAACGCGTCCAGGCGGGTTTTGAATGTCTCCAGAGATGGAGACTCAACCACCTCTCTGGGCAGCTTGTTCCAGTGCTCTGCCACCCTCAAAGTAAAGAAGTTCCTCCGCATGTTTAGGTGGAACTTCCTATACTCAAGTTTGTGCCCATTACCTCTTGTCCTATTGCCGGGCACCATTGAAAAGAGCCTGGCCCCATCCTCCTGACACCCACCCTTTAAGTATTTGTACACATTAATTAGGTCACCCCTCAGCCGTCTTTTTTCCAGACTAAACAGACCCAATTCCCTCAGTCTTTCCTCATAAGAGAGGTGTTCCAGCCCCCTAATCATCTTGGTAGCCCTATGCTGCACCCTCTCCAGCAGTTCCCTGTCCTTCTTGAGCTGGGGAGCCCAGAACTGGACACAGTACTCCAGGTGTGGCCTCACCAAGGCAGAGTAGAGGGGGAGGATGACCTCCCTCGACCTGCTGGCCACACTCTTCTTGATGCACCCCAGGATGCCATTGGCCTTCTTGGCCGCAAGGGCACATTGCTGGCTCATGGTCATCCTGTTGTCCACCAGGACTCCCAGGTCTCTTTCCACCGAGCTGCTCTCCAGCAGGTCGTCCTGGGATGATATTTGCAAATTAGAGGTGGAAGTGGGAAATCTGGGAATTTACTGTAAAATTTTAAAACTGCAGCTTGTTTTGCTTCACTTTCCAAAGGCTTATCAGAGTATGTGCAGTTTATTATTTCAGTTTGTCTTGGGGATGACTTTTGTTGAGATAGATGTATAATATAAGTCCTGATAGCTACAAATCACCTAGCACTCTGAGAAAAACATGCAGGAAGCAGTCAGTCTTTTCAACAAATGGTTTACAGCTCTTCTGGTTCAGTTAGTAGCCTAAAAATCATGGAAGATCAGTGGCAGAATCATACTGCAGTTCTTTAATGCTCGCTGTGAATTAACAAATGTTTCAACAAAAATAACAAGGCGGTAAGAATGGAGCATATCCATTACATCTTTTAATTTCACAGATCTTTGCTTTATTATGACTGAAAACTGAAATATAGAAGGAATGTTCACATCATCCACCTTCAAGCATCCGGCTTAAATAGCTACGTTGCTTCATAATTACTTTTTTTCTGTGCAGCTTCTGTAGTTACGAGAGAGGTTATCCAGGAAGTTGTCAAGATCATCTCTATTCAAGCTGTGCTTCCAAGGTAGCTTAAATGAGTCCAGGCTGCATATTGCTGCCCTGCCTCAGGCCATGCTGCCCCATCCTTTTCCTCCAGTGAGTGCCATCACTTGTAATGAACCAGTTCCAGGAGCTGCTTGCTTGAAAACTAACCAAGAGTTTTGGACTTCTGGGGTGGAAGACATTGTCTGCTGCAGGGAAGAGTTTTGCAGACTTTGATTTGGCAAGGAATCTGTGATTTGGCTCATAAAGGCGAGAGTATTGCTAAGCATAAATGAAAGTTACAGTATATTAAGACTGCGAGAGTGCAAAAGAAAACACAGGAATTTACTCTCTGGTCATGAAAGGTGCTTGGGGGACTTTTGCTCTTTGAATGCTGTTTGGAATTACTGAATCATTTTTCGTAGCTTTCTCTATAGGGTTATACTTTCAAGTTCATCACATAAGTTATGAGAAAGAGCTATAAATTCTAGTGGTTTTCCTCCTGCAGACTGTATAATATGAAGATGCTTACATTACTGGTGCTCTAAACGTATTGAACCTTTTCAACATCTAAATTCAAGATTCATTGCTGCTTTTAATGTTACTCTAAGAAATTCATGGTGCATTAATGTAACCCTAATTGTGCTATAAGCATCGGTCTCATACATGTTGCATCTTCTTTAAATGAAAAGAAGCAGGGAGAATGCATCGGAGAAAATGGAAAACGTCTCATTTGTCATCTAAATTGGAATATATTTTTCAAAATATTGAAGAATCAATATTTTAGAAGGCAAGGAACGCTATGTTTTATTGTCTTGATGACTATTTAGGGGTTCTTAAGTTTTAGAAACCAGTAATCCAGAAAAGAATTCTGTAGTGGATTTGCATTTGTAGGTGTAAGGAATGTGGGTCTGTTATGGAGATGTTAGAATGTATTTATAAATTAGGAGTGAGATCCTGCTTCATAACACTGTAAAAGTTTTCATTTTTGACACCTAGTGAACCTTATTTTACTGGTGTCAGCTGATTATTTTTGTTGGTTTGGGTTGGTTTTTCTTTCTATTTGAGTAACTTCAGGTTTTTTCATAGCTGGTTTTGCGATCCTAGGAACATGGCCTGGTAAACTCTGAATTATTCACAGAATTGATGTAGATCATGCATTTTTACTGCTGGGTGGTTAGCCCCCTCAAACCCGAATAGAGAAGAAGGGGACTAGATTTAGAGCATGAGAGTGCTGTCAGATTGCAGAAGAGACTAGATTCTTGTTTACTGTGTTGAGATTGGCCAAAGAAATAGCCAGAAATTTTCCAGTTGCAATGGATTGCTTGTATTTGTTTTTCCTCTGTGTTAGCCAACCACAAACAGACACATTTTACCTAGCTGTAAGATGGTGAGGACAGTTACCTTCCCCATATAGTTTATTAGTTGCTAATCCTGTTTAGTAGAAACCTTTATCAACTACAGCCTTGTCAAGTTTCCAGTGGGACTAGCAGACCTTGTTCATTCACCTTAATGATATCAACATAGTAAATTTGTGCCAGTTTCATTAAATTCAATGGGTCTTGCTTCACTCATTGTCATTGAGTGTATGATTTCTCCTTATTTACTGAGAGTCATACAAATCTTTTGTAATTGTTTCAACCCCAGGGAGCTTGAAACCTATCCTTTTTATATATGAATCTAATGTACTTGTTATGTGGAAGCTATGCTTTGACACAGAACTCGTGGTAGTGTGGGGGACTGGGGAGCTCCAAGGTCTCATACAATAATAAAGAAAAAGTGCATGCCTCTGAAGGCTAGGACTAATATGTTATTAGGTGGGTTTAGATTGATAGCATTACTTTTTTGATAAATTGAATCGGATGTTGTTTGCATCACATCAGACTGTTTAATAGTAGGTCTATTTTTTAACATTGGAGTCAGTTTTCTGATTTTATATTGGTGCTGTTGTTTTTATTGAGATTAATTTTAATAAACTCAAGCAACACAAATAGGTTATTACTGTCATAAATCCAAGTACAAATGGCCTTAAATATTTAAAGATCTATGTAAAGGAGTGTCTCAGTCTCCCTCCTCTTCCTATGCCATGAATAAAATTTACTGAACAGCCCAAAGGTTTAAATTTTTTTTTAGTAATACATCTCCTTTGTAAAGGTGAGTAGATAAAGCTGAAAGACTAATGTTAATATGGACTCTATAGTGAAGTGCAAGAAGAAAGAAACCTTGAGAAAGAATAGATACTCTAATGAAAGTCTCCTGAACAGTGAGAGTTCAGGCTCATAAAATGCCTAACAGGTTACTACACATACACACTCTGAAATTATGGTAAATGCAAGGTAGTTCAACTAAACACGGGATTTATTGCAATTTAAGGGCATACAAAAAGTGTGACTTTGTTGCTGTGTTTTAAGTTAAATAGCTACAGAATCAGATTGCATGCTCAATCTTTGCTTAAACATTAGGATAGCTTACATGCGATCACTCAGAAGTGACACTCAGGGTCCCTAAGCAGGAGCAGCTGAGACCCCTCTGTCACCGGTGACAGCCCGTGTGCAAGGCAGTGACCTCCCTGTGTCTGCAAGGCATGCCCCTAAAAACAGTGGTCAGTGAAGTTGTCCTTTGGGGTAGATTTTGAGGCATTAACAACTGCAGTAAAATCCTTTTCCAGGAATGCATCTGCCTTGCTGTGGGAGGTGTAGGCCGCTTTGCGCAGTGGGCACCGTTGGCCAGGGTGCCATATGAACTGAGGGCTCCCGTGGGGAACAGGGTCCGGCAGGAGAGGGGCTCCCCATGGGGACTGTCAGGGCAGGGCCTGGTGGCCAGGGCCCGTCCTGCCACCCCAGCCAGGGAGGAGGGCAGCTGGGGGGCAGGCCTGGTGCCAGACATTGGGACACAGGTGGCTCCAGCTCAGCAGGGCCCAAGGCAGGGCACGGCTGTGGGGAGCTGGTGACGGTCCCTGCTGCGGTGTTGCTGGGACAGGGACTGATGGCACCAGGGGCTGACATGGGGTACTGGGCCATGGGCAGGCGTGGGGAGCTCCCGAGTGCTGGGCAGGACTGGTAAGGCATGTGGGTGGCCTCAGGGCCCTGCTACCACCTCTGCTGTATGGGTATTTCTTTAGTACTGTGCTTACTGTCATCTGTTATGTCCCTTGAAGCTTTTGGACTGGAAAGAAAATACAAGTGGTGGACATTCAGAATTGGTATTTTCTCTTATAAATTAATATGTTACTAATGTTGAGTAGGCAGTGTGTCTCACAACAGTAATACCCTGAAATACAGTCCTGGAGTGTTTAGCCAGCGTTGTTCTCCAGAAAAGGCATACCGAGAACATGAGAGCAGCTGTACCATTCAGGCTGAACATCCAGCCAGCCTCGTGTTCTGGCTCTGATAAAAGCCTGGCAAAGAGGGAAGAAAATAAACCTGAACATTGTAATCTCCAGTTACTGGAGTTGGTATCTTTGTCTTTACTAGCTCCCAGGGCTTTTCTCCATTCATGAAGAAAACCCAAAGAAATCTGTTTTCAAATCTATTTAAGCACATCTATGGTGTCCCATGGCAAGGGGTTCTACAATTTAACAATGCCTTGTGTGGAAGAGTACCTTTTTCTGTTCATTTTGAACTTGCCAACATAATTAATTTAATGCCCTCTAGTGCTTTTATTGGAAAAGACAGTGAATAGCTGTTTCTTAGTCATCTTTTCCATGCCGCTTATGAATTTATAGTTCTGTCACATTCCTCCCTTAGTCAGATCTTTTTCCAAGCTGAAGACTTCTAGTTTATTTAATCTTTCTTTACAAAGAAACATTCTAGACTTTGTCCTTTTTACCTTTTTCCATACCTCTTACAGTTGCTCTCAGATTTTTTTAAATGGGTGGACCAGAACTGCATGTGGCTTTCAGGTTGTGAGTACACAAATGTGTAAAAAATACACAATGTGAAGAAATTTTCTTTGGTGCTTTGTTCCCTTTCTAGTAATTCAATTTGCTTCTTTGACCTCCAGACACTAAGTTGATGTTTCCATAAGGTTGTGTACTATAACTGTGATCTTGGTCATAGACAGTAATACTCAGTTTAAAACTAATTTTGGTGTAAATAAAGTCAGAAATGTCACGTGCACTGTGTAATATGCAGCTATATAATTTTCTGATACTATCCAGTCACTCAGCATCAGTAGGTCCTACTGCCATTTCTTGCCTTTGGCTGCCGCCTTTACTAATTTATGACTAACTTTGTGTCATCAGCTGTCTGCCCACTAGGATAAATTTTGTCATGTAACAAAGAAAATGAGCAATGAAAGCAGTAATGAATGCTTCTTCAAAGTGCACTTGCTGATGTTGGGGGAGGAAATCTTTTTAGTAAATTGTTACTGAATTAGACCCTTCAATGATGCATTGATGTGATTTTACAGATTATTTCTGATAGGTTTTGGGGTTTTTTAAGGTAAAAGGGATATAGAAATGGCTTTAGCTCAGTACCACTTTTTCAATGTTTAGCTTTACAGTGCTTTTATTATCTTACAATCTTCAGAACTCCCTGAATTAAAAAAAACCTTTCTTTTTGCCTTAACAGAATCCCTAGATCTCCATGCATTTTTTTGGACAGAGACTAAGAATAGAAATTATGATGTTTGGAGGGGTTGGGGCCAGGAGGCTAAAATGAAAGAGGGAATTCCTCTGCAAAGTCTCTGTTACTATCTATGTATATCTGCAATGTATTTATTAACCAAGTCTATCTGAAATATTAATGAATAGAATTCAAATGTGACTGGTGGTTTAAGAAGACTCAAACAGCAGAGGGAGGACTCCTTCAGAGGCGCTTTTTGGAGGTAAAATTCTCTGTACCTTCATAAACAGAGACAGGGAAAATTACTCCAGTTAGAAGAAGGGAGGGAGGTCTTCCTGGCAGTCAGCAAGTAGTGTTTTAATATTGGACTGGTGTTTTGGAATGAGATGTCACATTTGCATAGATTTTTATATGGTATTATAGATGGAATAAGCCATAATAAGAGCCATAGCAAGCTATTTGCTATGGTCATGGGCTGGGACAAGCTGAAACTATTGAAAGTTTCTGAGCACGTTTTGAAAATGAAGACAATGTAAAATGGAAGATGGAAACTGCTTCTGCAGCTCCTTCTGCTTTTGGCACCCTCCCATATTTTCAGGGGACTTTTATGTTGTTTTCTGACACTTCTGACAGCAGTCAAAAGATTTCTGTAGAACATACTGAAGCCTCCCTGGCTTTTTGAGTGAAGGTGTTGGGGCACGCTACAAAGTCTAAATGCATCTTTGTTCCCCAGTGCAAAGATATCTTTTCAGAGATAAGACAGGGAACTTGCTGAAATTGAGGGAGAATCAGTGAGTGGTAGCAAAAAGATGATATTACTGCAGAAGAAAAAGCAAAATATACTGCTACTGTCATATATAAAGATTATTTTTTACTCCTTGGGTATACCAGACACTTAGATGATAAAGGGGAAAAAAAGATAAAAGGAATTTGAGCATAGCTTCATTATGGAAGGGGTTTCTGAATATCAGATGCAACATGACAGGATTTTTTTCTTCGTTATACTCTCTGCACCTACATCAAGGCCACGGAGGGTAAGTGCAAGTACTGTAGTTACTATGATAGTGCTGGAGCCCTCACCCTGTGTGGCGTTATGGATGCAAGCATGACCCTTTAGGTTTTTTGCTAGATTTACCTGTGAGTCAATGTATTATTTTCAGGGCAATTCAGCATCAAATATCAGTAATATTTTTGTGGTACTTGTCTTTTCACGTTTCTAAAAGGAGTTATTTAAAGTCCTCTGTCTTATCACTCTCTTTGGTGAACCTCCAACTTCAGTCTTCCGTTTCTGTCCTCCTTCATCCTATGGCCTGCCTCATTCTAGTCCGTAGCGCTCTATTCTGTCAGAGAGGCTGAAAAGGGCAGTTTGGATCCTGTAATACTACATTACCAGAGCCACATTCCTGATTTTTGTGGCTGTGCTTGTACCTTGGAGAAATAATAAAGATGTTTAAAAAATTTTCTTAGCAGCACTGTCTGTTACAGACAGCCCTGTATCTGCCAACTCAGTTTTAATCACCTTGTACAATATGCCAAGATTGTTGTTGAGAAAAGTGGCCTTAAACAACTTCTGCAACCTCATTGTCCTCAGCTGCCTTTGGAATGCCATCATCTAGTGAGCATTAATTCATTTTCATGGCATTGGTGTTGCCCTGTAACCATTCCAGCTCTTAGAGTAACGATGGGGCAGGGCCGTTCCCCTGTCTTGCCACAGCAGAGTCCCCTAGTTCACATACACATTAGGTACCCTCCTTGAAGTAGCTCTGCTTTATGGCAGCCCAGCTGAAAGATGACAACATATAGAGGCTGAGGAGGAGATAGGGCTTGCTTTTCGAAAAGGATACCATGCAAACTATTAGTTAAAACATTTTAAACAACTGTTAGATTACATGCTTTGTTCTGCCCTGTGCTTACCTAAGGTAAAATAAGATGACAGCAAAATTTTTCAAACTGCTTTTTGGTTTTGCTGCTTTTCTTTTTTTAACCTTCAGATAATTTCTTTCTCAAACTTTTTGCAGATCTTCATTTCAGTCAAGAAGTTTGCCTGGGTACTTTCTTTCAGCTTTCTACAGAAAGAATTGTGATTGTCTAGAGGAGAACAGAGCATTGGAAAATTCTTGCATTGAGCCAAAAAACTTCAGAGGCGCTTTTTGTCAGATATTAATTTACAGTCTCTGAGCCCATTCTTATACGTGAAGAGATAAATTGCCAAAATTGCCATCTACAAAGTAATTTGCACAGCTACAAAACATCAGAAAGGGAATATATTAATTTCTGCAGATATAACAAATAGATTCAATGTCCTTGGAGGGATCTCTGGATCCAAAGTGCAAGCATATTTATTGAATTTATGAATTGCTAGGTAATTTCCTTCAGTTTGAACTGTCATGTCTTAGATGGAAAGTAATAATTTTTTCCCTCATTTTTAAAAACATAGTTTCTATGCTTCTCAGGCCAAACTGTTCAGTTGTGTAATAATTTTTTGCAAAGTATCTCAGTTTATTACAAAATTATTAGTATGTAGTTGAGATAGCAAGCTCAGTTAGTTCCCAGTATGCACATTGGGGTTTTTTTTAATGTAAGAACCAAGCTGAAAGCCATGCAAGAAACAGATATATCAGAATGACATGTATTTAAACATTTTCATCCTTACTAAATAACTTTGTAGAAGTTGTCAGCCATGGAGGAGCTAAGAAGAACAAAGGCCAAATTCTGTTCATGTTTATATTAGTGCAAATTTGGAAGAAAGTCAATGAACGTAGTACGGTTATTTTAGCAGTATATATATGATAATAGAACAGAGTTGCAAATAGAAAAAGAATCATAGAATGGTTTGGGTTGGAAGGGGCCTTAAAGATCATCTAGTTCCAACCCCCCTGCCATGGGCAGGGACACCTCCCACTAGACCAGGCTGCTCAAAGCCCCATCCAGCCTGGCCTTGAACACTGCCAGGGATGGGGCATCGACAGCTTCCCTGGGCAACCTGTTCCAGTGCCTCATCACCCTGACAGTAAAGAATTTCTTCCTGATAGCTAATCTAAATCTACCCTCTTTCAGTTTGAAGCCGTTACCCTGTGTCCTATCATTACACTCCCTGATTAAGAGTCCCTCCCCGTCTTTCCTGTAGGCCCCTTTCAGGTCCTGTAAGGCTGCTCTAAGGTCTCCTTGGAGCCTTCTCTTCTCCAGGCTGAACAACCCCAACTCTCTCAGCCTGTCCTAATAGGATAGGTGTTCCAGCCCTCTGACCATCTACTGTCATGCTTTATTGTTCAGGTTATTCACTTTTTCTCAGTAAGAAGCTCAACAGCTGAGCACAAAGCTAATTTTTAGAAACAAATCCAGCCTTGCAGTCCTAGCAGACAAAGTGAGATGTCTTGCTATTTGGTGTGTCCCCTAGAGGAGGATAATTGTCATAGGAGGGACAAAATCTAGAAATGTTGCATGTTGTGGAAGGGCGTTTAAAGAATGGCACAGAAGAAAGGGACAAAGAAAATTGTAAATCTGTCAAAAAGTCTTAGCAACAAAGGAAAATCAAAATGCCATCTCTTCTTGGTAATATGTAATAGGGTAATATGTGAATATTTAATAAGGTGCCAGATGCTTTGAATCATCTATTATATTTTGATCAAGAATTTTTATTCCAAGTCTAATTTAGGCTGATGACTTTACACAATATCTGATGTATGGATAGTGTTTCTTTATATATTTAGCGCAATCTCAAAATCAAATCAAGAGGTTTGTCTAGCAGAGAACCATGTTAAACAGGAGAAATGCTTGAACTATGAGGTTGCTACCTGGCTGCGCATTCTGATCATGGCAAAATGAATGTGGTAGATTATAGCTGCAGTTCTATGTCCTTGGCAAAATCTGAATTTGAGCTCAGTGAAGTGGATGAGTTTTGGCTTAGGGGCATATCTAATTACGCCTTTAGGTCCATAGGGCACTGGAGTTTTCATAGCCAGACAGAATGAACTGAAGGCAAAGGTTTTAAACAATGAAGTGCATATTGCCCCTGAAAAAGGTTGTTTTGAACAAGTTACTTTTATGTTATTATAGTCTGCATTTTAATGCCGCTTGAGTGAAAAAGGCTATGGTTTTATTATCTGAAATAAATTTGTCACATTTTTATTCAAAATTGTTTTTTGGCTTTTGCAATATAAGAACAATTATATATGCTTTTTCGAGATTGAGTTAAGCCATGTTCCTTTTAAAGACAGTGGTAAAATTGCTATTATACACAGTGGCTTGTTCAAAGCCAATAGCAAATTCAACAAATAAGAAAGGTGGGGAGTAGAGGAGGGCAGGAGCAGATGGGAAGTTTGCCATCAGTATAAGAATGGGGACTATGAGACATGGAATAAAAGCTTGTCCTGGTGTGGGGTGAAGCAGAGGCAACTCTCTATTCAGTGAGCGAGGCTCTTGCTTACACTCGTTGCTGTGGCAACCAGGGTCAGCTGACTTGGTTGTTTACCCCATGGAGGGGTCACACCTGTGGGGAGGAGGGGATGGGTCAGGTGACCAAAACCTGACCAATCGGGTGTTCCATCTCATTGCCATGATCAGTGTAAAAGCTGAGGGAGGAAAGGGGTTGGGTTTTCTCTTCCTCAGTGGACTGCTGCTTCAGTGGCTCTCTTTCTTCAGTGACTGACGTCTGAGGAGCACCCCATCAGCTCATCTGCCTTTTGATCCCGGTGTCGTGGCTTGAGGTAAAACCAAACCAACTTTCTGTTCAGTAATGGTGGGGCCTACAGGAAGGATGGGGAGGGATGCTTTATCAGGGAGTGTAATGACAGAACCTGGGGTAACGGCTTCAAACTGAAAGGGAGTAGATTTAGATTGGATATCAGGAAGAAATTCTTTACTGTGAGGGTGGTGA
>VYZM01020345.1:116374-173136 GCA_013398915.1 Dromas ardeola
GTGCCACAGTGTTTTTTGTCCCCCCCCCCCCCCCCAGTTGCTAAACTACTGAAATAAATTATAGTTACTCTTAAACACAACAGGCATTTGTAAATTAGAGATCACAAGTATGAAATCAGTATATTCATCTGTATATAATCTGGTTTGCCTTCACAAATAAACATAGATAACTGAATCTAACATACTACTAATTTTTCCTTGTGATTTAGACACAGATTTGTGTTGCCTGTTAACAGTCATTATTATATATATGTGGGGTGTCTGTGTGTATAAATACACATAGTTAAGAATATATATGCACACAAAAAAATTACACATTTAATAACTGTCCTGGGACCAGAATCTACGTTCCAGACGCTCACTGATTTCAGGGAACGTGGCATAGGTATGGGTAAGACCCACAAAGACGTTCAGATGCTTTTTGGATGCCAAAGTGATATGGGTTGATCTGTCATGAACATAGTTGCACTGACATGGTTAGTTTTACTGTATTTTCTCTAAAAAGGTCCTATACACATAAAAGGTTGTTTGTGTGCTACAATGCTGAATACCATAGTTAGCCAGAGCACGCCCTTTGTCCTCTGTCCCCGAGTGCTTCTTGTCCTGGTTTCAAAATGTTAAAGTGTTCTGAATTGCTGGATGTTACCATCTCAACACATTGTCCTTAGGCTGGAATATGGCTCAATAGCATGACAGGATTCTTCTGAAATTTAGAACCTTTGTAGCTGTTATATTTTGCTCCTTTTGGTGCCTTACCTGAAGAGCTACAGCTGTCCTATAGTTACTGCAGTCCTGCCTAGTTTGGGGCAGAATTGTGCTGCCAGAGCAACATCTATTAGACTCATCCAGTGGAGTGGGACGGAATGGCTCTGGAGTCATTTTAGCTGAATTGACACTTCAATGCTTCAAGTCATTTTGGACTTCAAAGGTGACAAAATGGAAATAAAAGCTGAAATATGTGTTAGGCCTGTTAAATGCATGACTTCCAAGTACTTCAAATGTGGGATGCCCTTCTTTTTTTGGTGAGATGTTTAAAATGAGCCTGAAATGTCTAAGGGGAAAAGTTTTGAGATGTTTCATTGGCAACTAATAAGAAAAGTGTAGTTTTCCCCTTCTTTATAATTTAAAATGTTCCACTTCACTTTAGTCTTTAGATTGAAAGTTGCAAGTGTCCAATAAACAGTTCGTTCCAGAACAGATTTAAGAAATTCATGGGTCAGTGTTAGTTGAAAAATATTATTATGATGAATGCGAACAAAGTGTAGAAAAGATAGTAGTAATGTAGACTATTTTTTTTCCTATTGATTATGAAAACAAGAGAACTGCTAGCTAGAGGCAGATGCAATATGGCAAATTACTGCAATTTCTTGTTAGCGTCAGCAGAAGATTCTGATTTGTAGAGATTGTAGTATTTCAGTCTAGTTTTCCATTAGGAGATAGGACTGTGAACATCAGATTTAAACTCGGTGTGGAGAGAAGTAGGGCTACTACTTGGAGCTTTCTAACTGCTTGGCCCACTATGCTGTAGATTCCAGACTGATACATAAAGGGTGCAAAATTGCAAAGAGCATTTTCTGCTAGCAATCAGGCAACCACAGCGCCTGCTGATACCTGGACCTGTAGACTATAGGCCAGTCTCTGTATCATCTGCTAGATCCCCCCAGCCACCTGTTCTCCAATGGTAATAACTGATTTTAAATAGACTGTTCTGCAGTATACTAAATTAGCTTGCATCTTGATGTATTTAGTAATTTATTCTTTCTCAAAATGATGCCTTATAGGATCCAGTTCTTGATGGGAAAGAATAGACCTTTAAACATTTGTTTTTTCAGTGATTATTTGCTGTGTTTCACCTGATTGCTGAAGAGGACTGAGTTCAGTTTTTAATTATATTTGTGAACTAAAGTTGTATATAAAAGGTTTCTTTTCTGTACACAAAAGATATGGTAAAATTAAGCACTGTATGTGTATACATGTTAGTAACATGTAGCTGCAGTGTTGTAGTTTGTAGACTCTCAAGTGCTTATCTGAATTTTTTACCTTTTTTCTTTTTGTATCTTTTAAATTTTGTATTTATTTCCAGTCCTCTCAGTTTTTCTTTCTATGTCTTGCTCCTGTCTTTCATAGCGTTTTTTCCTTCTTTCTTACCTTTTTGCTTTCTTCCTTTTTTTTTTTTTTCAACTCTTCCTTTGTGATCCATGGACTTCTGTTGCTGGGTTTTTTTACCCATATTGGACATAATTTCCACTCCACCCCACCCCACTTCTCATGTATTTTCTTCTCTCCATCCATCTCTTCTGTGTACTTTATGACCTTTCTTTCTCTGGTCATCCCAAAATGTTAATCCAGTACTGTTGCTGTTAGTTCCGGCATTTGAGTTTGGTTTTTTTGTTTGGTGTGGTTTTTCTCAAGGTACTTTGTCTTATATGGTAGAGTGCTGATGCAGAAAGAAACTGATTATAGGTTTTTCTAGCACAGCAGTTTTTACTTGCAAAATTCCTGGTGGAGCAATGGGTCTAATGCTAGCAGTGCTAAGAGTCCTTACTTAGAGGCTCCATGTTTAAAGATGTATAAAGAGATATCAGGATATAAGAATCCAGTTTACAGTGGTTTTTACTAATGAGGTATTAATAGTATTCTGAATTGGTTGTTCAGGCCAGGCTCAGGTTGTTCAATTTTTTTTTATTGGGTTTTTGTTTTGTTTTGTTTTTTCCAGAAGATACTGGATCTGAGCAGACTGTTATTGTTAAGGTAGACAATGGCCTTTTTTTGGCATTGCCAAATTATAATACGGTTTTACATTATGCTGAAGACTGAGTCGATATATCATGTTGAGAAGTTGGGGCCCAATTTCGGGAAAACAGCACACGAACACTTAAATATATTCAGGCTTTCCAGTCCTCCTTTTATGCCAATTCTGGTCAACAAAATGCATTAGAGGTTAGTTGGTCATGTGCTGGAAACCCTTTTTTCTTATACAGCTCATGTTCTGAATGTTAATAGCTTTCTGTAATATAGCACTTTGTGTGGAGGAGGTTCAGATAAGTAACCCCTAAAGCTTTGGATTTCTTCCAAAGTAGTTTATTGGTTTTCTATTTATAGTAACGTGTCTGTCCATGTGTTATATGCCTGACCTGTTGGATCAAATGTTTGTTCAGTGAGCAGTGAAACCAACGCAGCTGCTTCGCTGCGGGTGCGTGCTCAGGGCTCTCAACCCCTCTGTGTCCCACTGTGGCAGTGAATCCTCCCATCCCTGTCTCCATGAGGCTGCATGGTGCTGGGCTGCGTGTCTGGAAACCAAAACTTTGGACTATCTTTCCTTCAGTAGAGGCACTAATTTGCCCCTCTCTCTCAGCCAATTCTACCTATGTACTGGACTTTGTAAAACATCTGAGATAATTACATTTCTATAAACCTTTCTTTCAAATACAGATTCAAAACAAACAGGGCAGACAGTGTGATTTCATATGCTTTGTTTGCTTGGAAAACACTGAAATTAAAGAATGTTGTCTGGAGAATTAACTCTTGATTCTCTTCTTTCTGTGGTAACTCTAGGACTATGTATTTATTGTTGATTTTTCTCTAAACTGTCTCCGTGCACTCTTGAAAGGTGAACAAAATATGCCAACTTGAAGTAGAGGGTAGAGAATTATTTTTGCCTTGTATGCAGTACAAACATTATACCAGGATGTAGAGATGTACGTCAGCACAACAGTATGACATGATTGATTCATGTTCAGGTTGTACTGTGCAATAACTCGTGGGTCCTCTTGTGGAAAAAGGAAACTATTTAAGAGTATAAAAAACATATTCTACTGCTCAGACGCATAGCTTATCTAATCCTGTACTCCATCTAACAGTGGCAACAGCATGTCTCCCATCATCTCTATTAAAGGGCACATCCCTGCCTGTTTTCTCTAGCATTTGCTCTGGACGTGTTTTCAAAGGCTTTGTCTAATCTCTTTTTAAACCTGCTGCTGCTGTTTGCTTTCACAGCCTCCCATGGCAGCGAATTCCAGACGCTTAGTATCCACTTCATAAAAAGCACTTCATCTTTTTGAAACTTAACTCCTACAAGTTTCAGTAAACATCCCCTATTTCTGGTATTGTGGTACTTGGTGAATAATAATTTTGCCTTCTGATGCTCTTCTGATGATGTTGTACCCCCTGGTCATCTTTCTTCTCCTCTTCAAGCTACGGACTCCTACCCTTTTTTGGTCTGTCTTCCTAAAGCATCTGCTCCAGCCTATTAATCATTTTGATTATCCTGTTTCCTAATGGTTTCTCAGTTCCTGTATCTGTGCAACTGATTGCTCCTACCTGCTGGTAGCTCTGTTCCTTAATTGAATTTTAACCTATTTTTTTTCTCAACATACCCCCTAAATTGTCAAGAACATTTTGAAATTTTAATCTAGTCTTCCAGCATGCTTTCAATTTGCGCTGCTTTTGTTTTGATTGAAAACTTAATAAGCACATTTCATTTCTAGTCCATAATTTAGATTGTTAATGAAGACATGGACAAAAACAGATACACAGCAGAATCCTCTGAATCCCTTCTAAAATGTCCTCCCATTTTTTCAATAAGTATGATATTCCAACCACCTGTACACCTCTCCTATAATAATCTGGACATAGTTTCTGTGGTTTGTTAGATAGTTTATATTAAAGATCAAAGTATATGTTATTTTCAGCTTCTCTAGCAGGATAACAGGACTTGTGACTAGGAAAGATGGAAATTAAAATTGATTGATGTGACTTTTTCTTGACAAAATTTCTTATCTTCTAGGTGTTTACATATAATAGCTTCGTTACTTACTTGTTCAAGTATTTTCCAGAGACTGAAGTTAAAATAACTAGTTTATGATTTCCCAACTTCTATTGCCTGCCCACCTTTTTTGTTGAATATGGGTAATATTTTTGCTTTTTCCAATATTCTGATACTTCAGTCATGCTCATGAGTTTTCAGAGGTAAGTGCTAAAAGTTCTCTGTTAGCCGCAGCCAGTACCTTAAATATCCAAGGCACAGCCAATTTGAAAGTATTTAACTTATTTTAGCATTTTTGGATTAGTTTCTTCATATTTTTGCTTAATAGGATCTGAAGTGTTGATTGGTATTAATCATACTAGCTGGGAGATTTAAGGCTGCAATGAAGGTTATTACTGTATGTGGATTCCAGATTAATGGGAAACAGTCTTTATAGTAATGTTTTTTTCTCTAGTAAACACACATAATGATTTTAAGAACCAAGGTTAATCCAAGAATGATTGCTAATTCTTGATTCTTTGCTATCTTTGGCAAATGTACTGTAGCATGCCATAAAACCCCACTCGTAAGCAGAATTTTAAGAGCTGTTGGACAGGTGTTGAAGATGAGTACTCTTGTTCTCACACTGGTGTTCAGACATGTTGCAGGAAACAGCAGACTAGTGATATGACAGAAGATGTGAAAAACTACTACTACTTAGAGCCTCTGTTGTTCTGACAAGCAGATATGAACTCCGTATTAGTATGCTGTATATATATTGCCTCATTTATTCTTTAAATAGGTATAGAAATAAAGCACAAGTTCAAAGCCATGATATGTTTTATTGTTATGTGCTCAGTTTTCTCAGCAGATGCATCATTGCAATTTCATGGCTCCTGTTTGGGGAGAGAAGGATGTTTTTCTACTGTATTGAGGGAAAAGTGAAGTCCTGATTATATTTAGTGTGTTACAGAGGTACCTATTGTTTGTGAAGAAACAGAAAGCTTGATCAGCCATTGAAGTGTTCTTAACAGCTTTTGAGCAATGGGAGTGCAGTAAAGATGGAGGCCTTTTTCTTTCTTGCTCTCATTTTAAATTCTGCCTGGGTAGCACAGGCTCTGATGCAACCTTAACTGACATAGACTATCCTTTTTCTTAATAATAAATAAACAGAGTCCTTCTCAGATTAAAATCTAATCTGAAGAGTACTGCACTGCATACCCCTTGTGCGGCTTTTTATCACTCTCCACCTAGGGGTATAACAGCATGAAAAATAACAGGCTTTGTTTTAGTAAATGCAGTGTTTTGGTAGATTTTTTTTTTTTTTTTAACCTAGGCATTGTTTAAGCTAGATGAGGCAGGTGAAAGAAATGCATTTTGCTTATGAAGTGGAAAATAACAGCATTTTTGATAGTCCTTGTTCTTGCAGGAGTTCTTTTCCAGCCTTCCATAGCTCTGAAGAAATCTTTCATGCAACAGAATTTCTGGGCTTGCAGAAGAGAGATCTCCACGCTGTTAAGAGTGAAATTCAGCCATGGCTGTACTCTGACAGGTCCAGTCAAGCCCGTAGGTGGTCTGGGCCCAGGCCTCGGCATCTCTAGCAGTCTTCGAGTATGTAAGAGACTGCAGCAGAAAAGAAAGAAATACTCTGTTCTCCATTTTTGACAAGGATGGGAAGGAAAAAAAATATATTGCAGGCATCAATAAGGTACCAATGTGGGATGTGTTGCCTAAAGAGACTGTAGGATCTCTTTTAACTGCAGATTTTTAGAGGCAAATTACACAAACATCTGTTAGAAGTGAAATTTGTATAAATTACCCATGTATATGGACAGATGGACTACATAAGCTTTAGTGGTCCCTCCCAACCCTGTATTCCGTAATTAAGTTTTGAAGACTGAAAGCTTAAACACAGAGGGTTTTTAGGCATTTACTGAAGGAAGTATGAGGATGGGTCTGATAATCTCTGAGGGGGATCCCAGTTGCCAAGGGGATACAAACAACACAGCATCAAGCAAACAGTCTGCCCAAGGCCACCGACGCAAGAGTCTGAAGAGCAAATCTAGCAGATTCCTTCTAGTCTGCCTACGGCATGAGCTCTTCTATGCTCTAAGGTTTAAACTTCATACAAATTTCAGCTACAACACAGAAGTCAAGAAGCCTTGAATATGTTTCCCAAATTCACATGGAATGGGAACTAAAGCTAGATTAGGAGGATCCATTCAGAATTATTTTGACCTCCCCTTTCCATATTCCTTGAACACAACCAACTAGAAATTGCTACCATAAAATTTCTTGGTATTGAAGGGGAATGTAAGGCATCCGTTGCACCTGCTTTTTGCTTTTTTATTTCCTTCCTTCTTGTGATACCATATAATTTTTGATACACTCTAGTTTTTATATAGCTTTTGGCGTTTAAGTTTTAAGCTGGTTAAAAGGTTTTTAAGGGCTATTTTATGACTTAATGGCATGTGTGATAGAGGTACTGTGGACTCTTTTTAATGAAACCTCTCTCACTGTCTCCATGTGTGCTGGCCCAGCCTTGAAGGCTACTGTGGTCCCTGCTGGTCCAGTGACCCTGCAGCTCTCTGTAGTTGTTTTGCTGCTTGCATGGCAATGTAGCAAGATGATGGCAGATATTCCCTGGAGCAAAGGCATGAAGTAATTTCTACTGTGTGGTAGTTAGGAGGCTTTTTGCTACAAATGTGCCCAAACTATGGACTCAGGGCTGTTCCCAGTGAGTAGAATGGCTGCAGTTATCCTAGTTTTGGGGGAAAAAGAACACTAGTGTTGCGAGCCACGCTGGGTCACATCCCCTGCTCTTAGGGGCTGGAGAATGAGCCCTTGTTCTGTTTGACTTGTTGATATGGGAGTAGCTTTGCTATCTTGCTGCCATGGTGATATGCTCAGCACTTGGAAGAAACTGCATCAAACAGTTTCTGCAAATACACTTGCAGAACTGTAAAAAAATCTGCATGAGACAATGGTCATCTTAGCAAGAGTGTGAGCCATCCTGGTGAAGAAATGGCATACAGCGGTGTCCCAGATCTGAAAATCTCTATCTTTGGCACTTCCTAGTTTTTCTTGACAGTAGTATGAGTCAATGAGGCAATGTTTTGACATTTTTCTTTAAAGTCCTACTGTGTGTTTGACTGCAGCCTTAGTTCTGGACACCCAAATGCAGTCATTTCTAATTCTTTTCATACATTGCCATGATTATACCTAGCAGCATTAAAAGAAGGTCCAAATTTTATTTGTTTCAGAAGTAGGCTTTGTAAATGCTTGGAGAAGATTTTCATGCTGCAATCTTGTAAGTTTAATGTATTAGAAAACACATATTTAAACATATATTTCAAATGTGTCTAATATGCATTATATTTAAAATATGCATATAACGTAAGTGGCATGTTCAGTGTTATTGTTAGGTAAAAGGATACATTTTTCACTAAATTTCAGAGAAGTTGTTCCTGTTTGTCTGAAGAAGTTGTTTGCTGTGTTTTAGATATTTCTAAGACTGAAATAAAATGCTTATATGTGATTTGTTCTGAAATACATGAGCTTGTTTATTCTGGGATGTGCACTAGTTTAGAAGTTTTGGAAGCTTATTTAAAAAAAAAAAGGCCTTTATGCATACAGGAAAACATTCTTATTACTCTGAAACTTATTACCTCTTAAACAAAATGTCAGGAACAATGGAAATATGATGAAGTTGGTTTTCAGCTGCAAGCACGATCTTACTTCCTTTCCCTTACACTTTTCCTGCTTTCCCGCATGCTTTCCCGCATACTTTCCCACTTTCACATTCCTTTATAAAGCTTTTTTCTTTACGTGAAATTTTAATTACAGAGCAATAGTGAAAATTAAGAAACTAACTATGGCAACAGAAGTTAGACTTTTATATTTATATATATTACTTGTGGTTTTGTGCACATTTTCTTCAGAAGAAAAATACACGTTACACTTGTTTGAACATTTGGTTTCAGAATAAAATATACTTTACATTCATGCAGCTATCTAAATTGCATGTCAGGAGATTGTCTTTAGAAGGTTTACGCAGTTATATCTGGTTTAGTACTGCAGGATTTCATATTGTAGAATAAGGTAGCACTATGCCATGTTTTAGTATTTAATCTGAGATGTGGAGAGTGTTGCCTGTCATATTGAGCAACAGTCTTCCATTGTTTCCTTGAGTCCCATCTATCATCTGTGAATTTGTTTGCCTTATAATATAAGTACTGTGGGGCAAGGACTTGCCAAAGTGTCTCAGTTGCTGTGACAATCATAGTAACAATGTCAGTTACTTTGTGTAGCAATAAAAAAATGACTTTGCTCTTCAGTGTTCTTGCAATGACATGTTTTATTTCAGCCAAACACAATAAAACTCTGAAGACTTTTGAGTGCCATCCTAAGTGTGTGCTTTATCTGTGAGGCGCAATCAGAAAATATGTAGTTAATGTAAGAATCATTATTTTAATGCATAATACTTTCCTTGTGGTACAAACAGAAAACAGTTTAAATGATGAACATAATTCGTGACATGAATTATTTAATGATGTCTGAGAGATTTAAAATGCATCTCAAGGTGACACCTGAAGGACAGTTTTGAGAGTGTTTTCATCCTGAGGTGTGTTTCATGTTGACAGCTATGGCAGTAAGATCTTCAAAGAATTTTCGACCTTATGTAAAAGTTTTAGAGTCTCAGGTCATTGACTGGAATGTGCTCACGCCATTAAAACTTTTTTAATCTTAATCTCTTTCAGTCCCAGCAAAGATGCATTGTGATCTTTGCACTGGTATGCTGCTTTGCAATTCTGGTTGCACTGATATTTTCGGCAGTGGATATTATGGGAGAAGATGAGGATGGACTCTCAGAAAAGAACTGTCAAAATAACTGTCGGTAAGAGGTAACAAACAAAACTTCTCTTTTGGGGTGGACAAGAACGTGTATGTGTTATATAATGGCATGTAGCAATTGCTGTAGTCCTGTGGTGTAAATGGGAAGAGCAGGTAACAGAGGAAAAAATGGTTTCTTCTTCTGAATTTCTGGGTTTAGAGGTTGGTTTGCCAAATAAAGCACACTTTTTGAAGTTACTTTTGGTGGTATGTTTTGAGCAAGACTCTTGTGTTCAATTATTTTGTAAGCATGGGTCAAAGCCCATTAAATTCAGTAAATGAGTACTAAGGTGGCTCACATAGTTCCTAATTCTGTCATGTCTGTCCTTCATCAAGAGCTTTTTTTCTTTCTTCAGGAAGGTCGCTGTTGACATAAGACTCCTGTCCCTTTTGTATAGGGGGACCTTTTATATATTCCTGTTTGTTGCACTCCCCTAATAGACACAGTGGCTTGCCTAGGAACTGTGAGGAAAATCAGTGATATGGTCAGAAAGACTGGAGTATTGACTATGTTGAATTAAGATTTGCCTCAGACACCTGCCAGAGTTGTGTATAGCTTTTTAACTTTAGATTCCAGTAAGTGATTAGATTTTTTGGGCGTTTCTTTTCCAGACTCTGTATTTCATTTTGCTGCACCTCGCTGTCAGATTCATCCATGAATCTGTTCATCAGTGATGACCAGTGCTTTTTCTGCATGGTATTGTCCAAGGTCCTCTTCTGTCCACCAGTAAAGCTGATTTAACAAACATGTGTAGGCTTCTTTTGCAATTGGATTTTGCTTTTTTCCAAGGGTTTAACATATATATAGAGCACCCTCTCTGATTCATTTTGTGGAAAGAGTAATCCTTAAATAACATCTCAGAAATCCATTTTAATCTGATCAGGGAATTGCTGGTGTGGGAAGCGGCCTCTGGGCATCCTCCAGCCCATTCCCCTGCTCAGCGTAGGGTCAGCTACAGCAGGTTGCTGAGGGAGGTGCACAGTCAGGCTTTTGCATAGCTCTGAGAATGGTCTCCACAGCCTTCCTGGGCAACTGGTTCACTGTTTGTACAGAATCCACCCAGCTACCAATGGCTGGCTGTACCATGAGTCGGAGATATTTGATATTTATTTTTTAGAATAATCTAATGAAAAATTAATGTTTGTTTGAGCTTTATCTCCTTATTTCTGTTATTCTTTGTTGATTTTGTGTGAAAACTGTTTGGGGACAGTGCCTTTTTATGGTGTACCTGTCACAGTGCAGTCAGTAGCAATTCACAATCCAGCAAACTGGATTATGTTTTTGCAATTTTTACAATATTTTTTACATGCTGCTTAAAAAAAAGGGGGGGGATGGGGGGAGGGGAATGAGATTCTTTACATTTGCAGCTTTTTTCAAATAGAACATACCTGCAGCACCAGGTAGCTTTGTCCTGAAACCCACCACCCTTCTGGCACGTTTTTCCTAGCATTGTTTTGTTTTTGTAAAATGGCTTGGCCATAACCTGTTCACTTTCTTGTACGCCTACAGTTCTGGGCAGCCTTCTAATACCTTGTCAGAATTTTTCAGAGTTCAGCTAGCATTCCTTTCCCTATCAGGGTCCTAGATATTCTTCACTGTGAGTTGTTGCCTTCTAAAATTTTTAAAGATACTGGCTGTGTCACCTCTACACCCACTATCTCCATGTGTGAATCTTTGACAGAACTAGGTCAGATGAGGGGAAAGTCTTCCTGCTCATTGGCTTCAGTGTGCTGCGCACAACTTCAATACATGCAACAACTACTGCACCACGTTTTCCTTAGTTGTAACAACTAATGTCTCCTATTTTGTTATGGGTAGCTGCAAAGGCCTAGCCAAAGAAGAACTTAATCTTCTTCAGTTTGTATTCTTCAAACGGAAAAAAAATTCAGAGTGGGTGCGATGTACAGTGCTATGGAAAACCTGGCTATTATTTTTAACATGTGTAAGAGATTAATTGCTTTTGTGTCTTTGTATGGGTTACACCACTGCCTTTCCAAAGAATACTCACCTTTGCTCAGTTGTTTATTGGTTGGTGTGTGTCACTTTAATCTCCTGGACTGTGTTAGAAGAGCCTGGGAGTAAATCCAGCATGTTGACTTTAAACATAAGAGTCAATGAAACTGCTCTGCATTTGCAGTGATAAAAGTGATCTCAGACCCCAGCTCTATTTTAAGGTGCCTTTCACAGAGTGATTCAAGTGCGTGATCTAGCTGCTAATGCCTGAACCAGAAGGCACATCAATGCTGTGTGTATAAACTGCCGAAACCATTTCTAATAACAGTATCCAAGTGCTGGCAGCTGCTACCTGCTAACATCGAATCCTTCTCTACATGATGAAACTGGGCTTCTCTATGTGTTAAATATATTGCAGACTTAACTGAAGTGCTGTAAGATCAATTGCTGCCTGTGGCATATATTTAGTACTTGGAGTAAGCACTTTTAATAAGTAAGACAAGTGTTACTGAATTCTTATATTTCTGCTGTGCGAGTACTTTCACTGAAATTCAGGAACAGGCACTTAACGTTTGCAGGATGTGCAGAGACAGAATGGTAATAGATTTTTTTTATATATATATATTTTTTTTTTAGATTAAATGATTGTCAAATACAAGTTTACACATATGATCCTAGATTTTTTTTTTTGTTTTAATTGATCGAATTTGTGAGGAAGCTTGATGGGAAAAGGTCCTATTGATTTCAGAAGGACTTCACTGATGGCTTGTTAAAGGCTTTCATCTTCTGAAAATCAATTTCATATCTGTCTTTTTATTGTTAAGGAAAACACATCTGAAATAGAGCTGTGGTCTAGAATAGCTCTTTGGCTAGAAATTTTTGGAGCTTGTGCCAAAAAATAAGAACTGTGAATTTAAAAAAAGAGAGAGAAAGAGAAAGTAAAAGGAAGACGTTTTTAGAAGTCTAGAGCTTTTTGTAGCCCGACAGAGGAATCATTGAGGTATGTTGTAAGCAGCATTATCCAGTAAACCCTGCATCTTTTTTTGATGTCATTGTATTGTTGTTCATGAATACAAATGCAGGCTTTCTGATTTGCTTGTTGTAATTCAACATGGGGTTCCTGTTTTGTTAATCATTCCTTAAACTCTTACTACATAAGGAATACTTACTGCACGTGTTGCCAAAAAGACCTTCCTCTTTACTGATGGATTTATTTCTCTTGGGAGCTTTGTAATAAAAATAAATCAGGCAAGTGGAAAAGCAGGCTTTTTTGTGTGTCTTCACCAACTGCTGAAGGGATTGTTGCAACCCATCTAAAAGGGTGTATAGGAAATAGCAATTTTTGAAGACGTTAAAATATGTTTGAAACTAAAATTATGAACTATGATTTTAAATCTTCGTGCTTCTTGCTGAAAAACTCAGCCTATGATTGAGAACTAAAATGCATCTTGCCTTACAGGTCATTTGTGACTGCTACAATCTGAGGTCAGATTGTTGTAGGCTGCAAACCATTTCTTGTTGTTTATTGAACAGGCAGAGGAACTCAATCATATTGAACACAAAATTTAAGAGGAACTTGAATATTTGATATTTAACTAATGATTGAAAATAATTTTTTTGTCTTTTGATGAGTAGATACAGAAACTTTTTTTTTTAAGCCTGCTTTGCCTGTTGTAATCCAAAAATACGAATAGGTAATTTAAAAGAAATTACAACCCTGTCTTAATAATTGAGGGCAAATATTGGGGCAAATAAATGTACTTATCAGATTAATTACCAAACATCATTGTAAAAATTACTGTATATTCTACTGATACATAAATAATAGCTGGGAGGAGCTGGGGAAGGTCTGTAAAATTTATCAGGCAGTCAAACACTGGCTTTAGAATTGAAATTAGAATCTGAACTCTACTAACTGGAAAACTCTCTTGGTTTAGATGAAATAATGCTGTTTGTACTTATTTACACTATCCCATCTAACTCTCATACTGTGAATTATATGTGGGGAGACTCGCTGACTGAAAGTAGACATTTTATTTTACTTTTTTACAGCTGGACTGGTTTTGTTAAGAGGCATCTTTTCACTTCAGAGGGTGCTGTACGCTCTTGGCTTTGTTCCACAAAATTTTATTTCAGAATGCTGGATTTAACAAAATACAAATGGCTTTTGACCCTTCTTATTAAAAGGATTTTGAACTGATTGATATATAAGGAATAAAAAAAAAAAAATAAGGACCCTGAAAAGTTGAGTTTTTGCAGTTTGTGCTTGGTATGGGATACAAATAATTCTCTTGAGGTACCAACACTAATGTTGTTAGGCAGCCCTGATGAATGAGGCTGGTTAAGAGGATATGCTTAGCAGTCTGGGAACTTTGCCTGTCTTGCTGTGGGTCCATTAGACACTGCATCTGTAAAATTAGATTATTGTAATTTGAAGATAGTACTTCTTAATGGCTGATCTATTGTGAATAAATCTTGACTAGCCTCTGACATAACATTAGGCGAGACTTGGCTTTGTTGAAACTGGCTGGTAAACTCTAAAAATGGTTATCTGGGAGACCAGAAGAAATTACAACTATTAAAAGATGGTCTGTGTTATCTAAAGAGTTTGAACGGAGGTCATTTTGATTTATTACCAGTAATTTTAGCTGTTCAATATGCCTCTTCTCCTGCTTGCTGCTGCTGATAGTCCTGCTAGGGTTCCTACAGAGATTGCACATGCCCTTTTAATTATCCTTGTCTCACCAGCTTTTCCAATATCCATTGAAGCAGTAGTAGCAGCTGGCGTAGCTCCTGCCTCTGGCTGTGGGTTTGTCCCTGTCTCCTGAGAGGGCCTAAGGAATAGCAAGGTGGAAAAAGAAACAATGGTAGCTGCTTTTCAAGGTTCCCAAGTTTAGGGTGTAATAAAACTTTATAATGAATGTTATAATGAATATTTATAAATTTTTTTTGCAATTTTTGCCTTTATCTGACGATAATTGGAGGATTTTCTTGTTGTGTGTGTTTTCAAGGTAGATTCTGTTTTGGTGTCACAGTTTTGCTATTTTGAGCATTTCTCTTGTCCTCAGTAATATATAATGAAGGCACTTGTTCTTTTTTGCTTGGATTTGTGTTTGAGGACTTTTCTGTAGGATATGAGTGGCAAAGCCATTTAGTTCACGTGGTGATTGTAGGGAGGCTTTGACCAATTCTGCCCTGTACCAACTAGATGGTGATACTTTGGCAGTGTTTGTGTTTGCTTTAGAAATTCTTTGGATTGTTTTAGATAAGGGATTGTATCCTCCGTAATTTTGGTATCCTGCAGAGGAGCTGAATCTTCTTGTTGAAATGCTAAGCTTTAGATCTCAACAGTACCCTGCAACACTGAGTTCCAGAGATTAAATCTAGTTGTCTACAAGAATTACTTACACTTACAAGTTGTTATGTGTCACATGCGTTGCTTTCAATTTCATTAGTTTCTCTATGCTCAGGTTGTGAGAGAGGGCCCACAACTGGTGCCCACAATTGTTTTTTTTTTTCTATAGATTTATAAATCTTTCCTTTAGCTTCTTTCTGCTATTTCACCAAGTAGGGTTTTGCAGCACTATTAAGTAAGCACACTGCAGCACATGCTTACATCAGTTTACCTTGGAAGTGCTTTGCCCCTGGCTGATTGTGGGGGAGATTTTCTCTGTGCTGCGTGGGTTCTGAACATAGCAAGGTTTATATTGACTGATTTGTATTTAATAAACAAACTATGACAGGCATAATAATTAAATGTCTAAACAGAACAAGATGCTCAGATTTTGAAAACAAGCCTGTTAAAGAGCAACTGAAGATTTCTATTTGTAAAACACTTATGCCACTTGGCATAAAAATGCCTTCTGTCAACGTGATGACTGTTGTCCTCTTGGTTTCGGGTGATGGAGAGAATGAGTTATAGAAACACTTAATTTTTAAGATAATCCATATTTGCAGTCATTTTTATTTTTGCATCAAAAGAAGGAATACCCTTACCGTTGAAGTTTCTATGGCTCGACACTGCAAAGAGCTGGTGGACCCCCTGCAAAGGCATTCAGCATCCTGAGCCGTGGAGGGAAATCATTAATTCAACAAACTTGCCCAAGAGGAAGCTCTACCTTTCCTACCTTTATTATTCATTTTTAAAAGTATATTTCAGTGGAAAAGATACTGTATTAACAGTTTCTCAGTATCTGTACAAAGTAATATGTTTTTTTTTTCCTCTGTTCCTCCACTGATACAAAAAAGGGTCCGTTTGTTTGTTTTGCATTTACTTTCAGCTATAAAGAATATCTTCACAAGTTAAGAGAAGTGCAAAAGTCATAATCTGTTTAGATCTTATTCTGTTTGCATTACTGACAGAAGAGAGTTCATCATGTTCATCACGTGGTACGAATAGGTCTGGGCTGCAACTCGTTTTGTCTGAATTCACAAACCATTCTTTTTCTCCCACTCTTTGTTCAGTTAAATCTAATGGTTTCCTCTGGAGTTCAGGACAGAGTGCTTTAGAGTCTCCTTAAGAAAGCTTTTCCTGTCATGCTAAGCACTGTTCAGGATCTAATACAGAGATTGACTTATTTTTCTATTCTTGGCAGTTACATATTTAAATATGTATTTGTTTCTCCTTTCGTGACTTAGAATTTGTGAACTCACATCAGAGAAAGTGTTCCAACTTTAATAGAAATCAAATTCCAATTACTTCAAGGTTCCTGAGTAACGTAAGTAGGATAAAGGAACAATTCATGTACCAGAGTATCCTTTCTCTTGTGTAGTCTGCTGGGATTTCTCTATGATCAAATATATTTTTTTTTCTTTTTTCCTTTTCTTTTTAACTTAATGTGTTCAGCAAACTCAAATGACTTCATCCCAGAAGGACTCATAAAATTCCCAAGGTCATTTTCTTTACCAGATAGTAAGCCTACTCTAAACAGAGTTATTACGTCTAAAATTACTGGTTGTTCTTCTGATCTTGAAGACTGATTGGTGACATTTCAGAGAGGTTTTTATTCTGCCTGGTGAGAATAGTGATCCAACTTAATAAAGCTCCCTGATAAATTGTTCTTCCTTTCCTCTGTGGGAAAGGCATTAAAAATGGGTAAAATTTCTAGTAGAATCTGTCTGAATTCATGCACCATTTCAGGGTGACTTGTTCATTCATCCAGGGCTGACTTTACCTCAGATCATAGCAAGCACCTGTTCCAGTGACACCATTTATTTTTAATTGCTCCTCCACCCTCAGAGCAGTATATTAAAAAAGGTACTTATTATCCTGTCAGCTTACAGTAGATGTGTTGAGTTCTGTGTCTAATCCTACGTTGGTACTGTGAGTGTCCTCTCGGCTAGCGTGATTTGATGTTCCTCAAGAGTACATCAGTTAGATGTACTAGATGTGTACACTAGACACTGCCTCTGGTGACCTGCTGAGTACATCCCAGGGCACCAGGGCAGCGCTGCAGTTACGAAAAAGCAGTTGCAGTGCCTGCTGAAGCCTAAGCGTTACAGCAGAGCTGTTGGTACTGTTTGGCTGGGTTTGCTGGAGCTGACTATCTTTTTCAGCCACATGCAGCACACTTTGCCAGTTGTATCACTGAGGTCGTAGTCGAACAGCAGCAGTTCTTGGTGTTAACGCCCCACTGGAAGACATGAAGAATTGATGGTTGAGGTTTGTTAGGACTGTTATTTTCAGATGCTCTGTACATGTTTCAGGAAGATATACTTGTGTGAAACGTTCGGGATATGCTTTGTTTTTCTGAAGATTTTCTTCCTGATTTGTTTTCCTTATATATTAATACATGGGTTCTGATATAGGTGGAGCCAGAGGCACCTCTCTATGGTCTCTCATACGGTCTCCCTAGGTGTGTGTTTCTCTAGTTAGTCACAGCATCACTGCCTGTGTATGATGCCTTAGATACGAAGTACTCTTGTGTGTTGGGCAACTGAACCTCTCTGTTCGTGACCTGTGTTAATCAGGAAAGTATGAGTTTACTTCCTTTATTCAACTTACCCACACCCAATTGTCTTGATGAAGAAGAAGAAAAAATGTATTTGAGATCTTGATACATCTTATTACCATTACTAATTTTTCATGTTATGTTTCACATTTTTTCCTTAATGAATTTGCTTCCTGTCAACCTGACCAGAAAACAGAAAAAAATGCACAAATACCGTCCTTAGCATCTGCTAGAGGCAATTCTTTATATGTCATTTATTCTCTATTTAATGACCAGTCCTTTCCAAATAAGACTATTGCAAAATTATCATACAGCTCAAAGGGAGTTTTCACGCCTTACAGTATCGTAATCTGGTATGTTTGAATCTGGTTTCTTCACATACTTAGTGCTGAAATGGCTCTTCTAAGAGCCATCAGTTATTTTCATGCCTTCTGATATGAGTGGAAGGATTCATCTTAGCTCAGAATAAACTTATGATGGCTATTTAATGGCACATAAGAAGTGCTGGGTTTGGCTTTTTACTGTTTTTTCTAGATCTGCTTGGAACTCTCAAATAAATATGTTGTACTCATACGTATGACCACAGATGATATTCTGATATCTTTTGTCAATTTGACAGGCATATAGCTAATTGATCTTCATTGATCTTCTAAAATACTTCTCTGAAAAAAACAGTTGGGAAAATAAAATGAGTTTTTAGTTTTTCTCGTTGTCCTTCATGAAACGCCTCCTCAAGTCAGCTGGACTTGAATCAGTCTCTAAAATAATAAATCTTAAAGCTCAGCTTCTGGTGGCTGAGCATTGGAAAAAAATGCAGTTTTACCAATAGCTTCGCAAAATATGAATGTGTGTAAGCTTCATAACTAATCACAAAACTTTAAAGAAAGAATGAATGTGCCCACCAGCATGAGGAGGTGCAGCCACCATTTGATTTTTGTTCAAACACTGTTAAAACTACTAGTTCATTTTTCATCCATTTTTGGGTCACTTGTATTGGCTTGGCAGTGCCTGTTTTGCGGTTCATTACAGATGCTGGTGGAGAGTAGGCAGACTTAGAGTTTAATAAAGGTACTAGGGTATGCTTGGGGTGACACATTTTGGGCAATGGAGGCTGGAGTGCTGGACTAGTAGAAGTGTCTTTTCAAGTATGCAGCCAGCACTACTGGGATGGTGACAGTCTCCAGGAGCTGCTCCATCTGGTGTGTTTTATAGGTGTATGTGAGCCACCTTAAAGATATACTAAACACCTTCCAGTTTTGGGCAAAGACAGGCTGCCACAGCCTGGAGCCGGTCTATCACTATAGCAACTTTTTGGACATGGCCTGGGAAAGCCATAGAGGTAACCTCTGATATCAGACAGACTATTTTTTTTCCAGTGACTCATCTGTTTGCATGAGAAAAGAGTTGTTCAGGACTGACTAGAAAGGAGAAAACAGTGAGGTGCGCAGAGTCGCTTTTGACAAGTCATACAAATATCTGGGATGAGCAGCCAAGCGATTCTGTGTCAGAGGTACTGCTCTGGGCATGTGCACGTGGTAGTGCTCCTGCTAGAAATGTAATTCAAACACTTGAGGATATTTTGATGTTTTCAGGGCTTTTTTGAGTGTCAGGATATTGCTATTAAAATATTCTATTCCATAGAGTTCTCTGTACAGAGTAATTATCAGTAACTCGGTTAATTCTTTCTACTAAAATCTGAAAGAGTGAGAGGGTTTTTGTTTTATTTTGTTTTGTTTATTTTGTGTTCGGTGTTGTGGTTTTGGTTTGTTTGTTTTTGTTTTTTTTTTTACTCCAAGTGCATCAGACTAAAACATTCTTTTAGTAGCCATAGAAATAGTCCTTTGTCAAGCTACATAGCTTGTATCTGTTTTGGGAAGATAGTCTCTCCATCTTGGCCAGAAACTTATCCATCAATTTTTCCTTTTTTTATTTGGGTTTCCCCCCCACCAAGTTTTAACTTGGATGCAACAAGTTTTTACAGATGCAGTTTTAACCTGATGCAACTCTTAAGTGGACTAAACTTAATTACCCTTTTAAAAAAACAAACAAACAAAAAAAACCCCACCAAACAAAAAAAACCCAAACCAAACAGAAATACAAATAGATATGTAAAAGCAAGAGACAATAGTCAAACCTATCTTCATGCTCCTAAGGTGTCCTGGAACATTTCCATAGATTCTTGCCTCTGTAATTTGAATGCTAGCAATGTCCTTTGGGAATGGGTACTTTGAGTACTTTATTCTTTTCATCTGTAGATTTTTGTTACCATTCTTACCTTGCCTATACCTGCTGAATTTGCAGTGCTGATTTCAAAAAGTTGCTGACTAAAGGTTTTACCTTGAATTTTCCTTCATTTTTTTGCAGAGTAGTTTTGTTTGTTCTTGTTGGGCAGGAAGGGCATTAGTTAAGCTTAAGGGATTGTTGGATTGTGTAAAGGTTGATGTCATAGAATATCCTTTTGTTCCTATCCTGAGGAAGAGAGCTCTTACTTAGAAGATTCTCATGAAATTATTGTTAACACTATGAAATCATGTTTATTTATGAGGAAAAATATTTTGATTCTTGACAGGTTTCTGCAACTGTGAGCTAACACATTTATCTATCCCAAGTCATACCAAGATAGTTGGGGCCTTTTAGAAAGATGCACAGGCCAAAAGAAATGAAGGTAGCAACCACATTCCCACTTAATGTGTGCATCTTCCTGGTAAGGGGACAGAAATCTAATGTGCAAAAAGTGATTAAATAAAACCAAAATTGGCTGGTCCTTTCTCAAAACTAAGGAGAAAGTGGGAGGGGAAAAATAGGTTTAAAAAAGTTTGTCTTCTGATGGTGTCCTTGTCCCTTCATGTCTAGAGATTAAGCATGAGCTTTTGAAATACATAGACAAGGCAATTGTGTGGGGTATTCGATAAGCATATCCTGTAGATCTTCAATTACAGTATGGTAGTGAACAGAGAAACCTAAATGATTTAGTGTCTCTTGGTTAATAGAATATATGGTATTCTAGATAAGAAACAGTAATGCCAGATAAATTTCTTATTCTAAATTCAACAGAATTGGCTCACGCTGTTTCTTTTTTTGGTAGGAGCTTTGTAATATGTACCTCATATTTCTTCATTTCAATTCACCTCAGATCCTCAGGATCCTCATGTTTTCATACTTTACCCTTCAGCGTAGCATCTAGCTGTCTACAATGCGATAATGTGAGCTACAGAACTGCTCTTTACAAAGGTGAGGTTTTAATTTTTTAAGGCACGGATTGACGTAACGCCTTGATGGTAGGAAAAGGGACAGAGGCACTGTGGCTGTGTCGCATGGGCAGGACACAGACAGGCACTAATTGGGGGAATACCTTTCCTCTCATTAACTCCAAATCTGAGAAGCAAGACAGATTTCAAGAAGTTTCAGTGTGAGTTTAATGTTTTGAATAATGAATGGTGGTGTGTTAAATTATTAATACTTTATCTACAAACTCTAACATGAAGTACTTGGTGTATTTGGAAGTGTTACTGCTCCTGTGGACTTAGTTTTCTCTTGGCTCATGCTCTGATAAGACATTTTCATGCACTGAAGATGTTTCCTCATTGCTTTCCTGTTTTTACAGCTTTTTAAATTTCCTTTCCTTCCCCTTGACAGACATCTGTAACTTTGTTTTTATTCTCTCTTTCCTTACACTGCCATTTAGGTTTGGCTTTGTGAGGTTCTGGTACTGTGCTTGCACTTCCCTTGGGCTTTTCCTTAGAGGCCTTTTTTGTGGTCTTCCCTTGTTCCCCAGTGGTTTAGGAAGTGGCATAAACACCATTTCTTGGAGTATTTTCAGACTCCCTCCTACACACGTGCATGTTCCCTGCCTAGATGAACTATCTCAAGTCTATATTTGGAGACAGAAAGCGTCTTGAGGATAAATCTGTGTTGGCCACAGTGCTGCAAATATCAAACAAATCCACAGTTTTATGTATTGGCATAACTACTAAGAGAAGAATTCGGCTAATGAGTTAAGAAATGTTTTGGTGTAATTATTAGAAGACTGTGTCATAAGATAGTCCAGTGAATATGCTTATGTCATTTCAGTTTTATCAGACTTGAAATCAGAATACTTAAGCTGTTCTACTCATGTGAAGGATTTTTTTTTTTTTTTCCTGACTGCAATTAGACTTTATTAAAGTGTACTGAAACAGCAAGGCAGGCTCTTCTTGGGTCAGCAAAGGGATGTCTTTTGGGGTGGAAATATGTAGGGTTAGTGTTCAACTAAGAGATACTATGGAGAAGGAGCGCTATTCTGCTGTTAGCAGAGGGCAGAGTGCATTTAATCCCTTACTTGGACTTGCATTCCCGGACTTTGCTTTGAAAGTGGATGTCCAAGCGCTGGCTGTTTCCCCTGAGGAATGGCAGCACGTGGTATTGCAGTCCTCTTATGCCAGATGCCTCAGCTTGAAGCTCTAATAGAGATTGCATGCGGTGACTAGCTCCTGGCTTTACTGCTGCCTCTCACCCCCCCTTACTTGTACATTGAAGTAACGTTCTTGAAGCACCTTGAAGTCGGACAAGCTGCTGTCCTCACCTCCAACTGGAAGCCTGGGATGCTGTGATTCTCTGTGCTCTTACTTGCTTTCTCAAAGTAGTATGCAGTAATTGCAGCATAAAGATCTGTGACTTAAAACCCATATACTAGGGGACAGTTTATGGTAGTTGAAGTTGCAATTAGTTATGCTTTTGCTTTTTCGTGACTTCGTACAGAAAGCTGCTTCATTTGATCAAGGAAAAAAAGGATTTTAATGTTCCTAGCTACACAGAGCCCAGGGGATCACAAAGGGCCTTTGTTTTTGGCATGCTCATTGGAGGTGAAAGCTGGTGTTTGAATTTTCTGTGGAGTGTAAAGAACTGGTCAGGTCAGCTGGTTTCTCCTGCCTCAGCACCCTCAGGCACTTGTTTCCCAGCAGTCTGCCATAAGAATCCGCTGACCGTCTCGCAATTCTCCACACACAGCCGCAAAACCCATTAGAATGTTTTAGTGCTGATAGGCAGAAATGCTGTAAAAATGCAAATTTTCATCTGCTGAAGGGCAAGACGCCAAGAAATGGTTTTTAAAATGTTTCACTGCTGAATAAGGGTTATGGGGGGTTGATACAGCTGGAATGCAGAGTTTTAAGCAATGGGAGAGCAGCTTGTACTGTCAAGAAGATCACTAGTATTTTTGTTCTTCAGTCAGTTCAGGATTTTGGCATGGAGTGTTTTCTTTTTGTACTTTTTTTTTTTAACAGAAAACAATGGCCTAAGAGGTAGTCTTCTGTCTGCTCTGTTGGTGTACAAAGGAAGGACTGCTTTGTAGGCTCCAAAATGATGCTGTCTGCCTTTACCTGCCTAAATACTGTACTTAGAAGCTCTATAGAAAATCCCAAGCTAGAAGGGTCAGCTTTCATTCAGCAGATATTTTAACTTCTTGTGCACCTTTATGTTCTGTAGAGCTGTGGCCAAGTGAAATGCACAGGGTTGCGCCCTTGACTCTCTTAGTGGAGTAGTGAGCTGGAGACATTGTTCTAATTTTTTCTTTAAAAGCAAGATGATTTAATGAAAATAATGGTGTTTTCAGTTGCAAAAGAAATAGATGGTGAGTGCTTTGTCCAGATTTTGGAACAGGCTGTGACCTTTGGTCAGAAAATTTTAAAATTATTTGTCTTTCTTCTCTCAGCTGAAATAATGTAGTGGCTGTATAACAGTTGATATTCAAGATTTTTGAAGGACGTTACTTTCTTCCCTTAACCAGGCGCTGAAAAAAAAGGAGGAATTTTATTATATTTCTACTTCTTCCTACTGTAATAATGTACTTCCTATATCAACAATGCAATAATTTCATCCTGTGTTAGCCTTCCTTTGCCTCATATGGGCTGTTCAGGCATAATGTGCATGATACATTCCCTGAAGTGCGATCACCTATCTTGAACTACCGTATGTGTGTTGCTGTATTTCATCTTAGCTTTCAGTTTTACATCAGATGATATATAACAAGGACAGGAAAGATTAGCCCTTTGCAGTTCAGCAAGTTACTTTCTCTGAGGATTGTCTCTACCATCTTCAGAACGTTTTACACAAGTATAAATAATAAGCCAAAATAATATGTCTTTTCTGGGTAGTTTCTCGTAACACCACTGAAGCGCATACTGAGTGTTTCATGAGCATTGCTTCATTCAGCAGTATCAAGAAACAGTAGCTCTTTGTAGTAAAGTTTCTGTAGTGATCTCAACAGTATACAAATGTGGAATTAGTGGATATGGTTCAATATTGTCTACTTTTAGTTTGAGCAGACAGGAAAGGGGCGTACAATTGTATTTGAAGATTCTCGCAACTCATTCTGAGCAAAAATCTGGGTCACACAGAGCTCTCTGCGGTGTTCAATGCAATGTGTGAAAGCCCCATTAATAGGAGCAAAATACAAAGGCGGCAGCAGAAATCTTACCCTCTCACACGGGAATGAAGCCTAAAAATTTCAGTGGGACATTTAACACTGTTTGAGAGGCTCAGCAGCGTTGGCACAAATATGTGCTTTGAATCCATAAATTTATCCACAAACAATAAGAGATTTGCTTTTAATTTCTTTGGGATGTACATAGATCAAAGAGTAAACACCCATTTTCTAAATGCTACCTTTTATTTAAAACTAGCTTATTTCATATTGGAATTCCATGGTCTTTTGAAACAATCAGTTCCTTATTGCGTCTTCTTTCTCCTTGTCCTTTTCTTTCCATCGTGATGATGATATGTACCTTTTTTTTTTTCCTCTTCCAGGTTTCAGGTAATCTGAATTCATTGAACTCATACTGTTACTAATAACGTGGTAATGAAGAGGGACGTTTGTTTGACATATTATTTCAAGCTTAATGGACTCCCAGTGCCTCTCACCATCTAGCGAGGCAAGAATGCTGATTGGCCTTTTACTAATAATGACTGTAATGTGGGACACTCTTCCTAGACATTAGTGACAGGTTAGTAGTAGAAGATAACTGGAGGTATAGTGGAAAAACAACTAAGCTTTGGTTATTGTTCCTCAGTCCCTAGGAAATATTCTGTGTTTGTCTTTGTTCAAGGTCAAAAGTAGCAGCAAGACTTTGAGCTCCCCTATCCATGACTTTTTATTTTTTTTCTTACGAGCTCATGTTGTAAATACTGTCCTGTTGTTCAGTGCCAATGTTTAGAAAGCTAATGCATACTAGGTCATTGCATTGCGTGCACACTGGCCAACCTTGACACTGTTTGTGCAGAATACCCGATTGCATGAGATGTAGTGCAAATGAAAATTGCCCATCCCTACCCCAGAAAGAGGAAAAGATAAAAAAAGGATCTTTGCTTGTTTTCTGAGGAGTGTATTTCCAGTAGGGTTTTTTTTTATTGTTTTTTTTTTTTTAATTTATTTTTTTCTTTTTAAATCCATGAAGGCCGTTTTCAGTTGGTTAAGCAGCTGCAAGTTAACTGTTTTAAAGGCAAAGCACTGCCCACCCCACTCTGGCTTGGTGTGATGTTGGCCCCATATTGGACGTAAGAAGAAAGAATAGTAATCAACAAGAGCAGAGCATGGTGATGGAGTAACTGAATTTTCTATCACATTACTAAGTGAAACAATCAGCGTTTTTTATGTCCATCTTGGGCCTTTTTAATTTTACTCTAAGGGATTTTGCTTATTTGTAAAACTATTGTCATTTCTTTCTTAAAGTGCTTCTCAAAGCTCTCCTCTGTAATGTGCCATATGTGGGAGGGGAGTGCAGCTGTAGCTGGACAAAAGAGCTGTGATTGCAGTTTGGACCAGCAAAGAGTTGGGGCCATCTGCAGCCTCTAGGTGCTGATTTCTTGTCTCTGAGTCTCTCTGTTGAAGTATTGCTACCTCTTTGAAGCAGGAATTACAATGTTTGAATAAGATTTAGTGCAGTCACTACTGCATTAAAAGTTGAAAATACTGCTACAAGACAAGACTGAGTTTTCACTTGGTAAAAAAAAAAAAAACAAACCAGAGTTTTCACTTGGTCACCTGGTGACTGCTTGGTCTCACTCATTTGGAGAGAGAGTTTACCTCACAAATTACTTCCAAATTAGTGTAAGACCCCTGCATAACCACGTTTTGATTGTTTGAAGAGTTAACGTGTTAAATTCAACTAGTCAGTTCCTGAGGTTTGTACAAGAAAGCACATTGAGCATGTGGTTTCTGGGTTTGGGGCTTTAATGGATTTTGGTAGAATAGTTGATGTCTTCTATCTATGACAGTTTGTTTACTTTTAAAAAAATTTATTTCTCTGTGGAATATTTGGAAGGGAAGGCACTGAAAAACCCTGGTCAGTCAGTCAACCAAGTGCAGCCCAATACAGTCTTAACATCTCACCAACTACAGAATTAAACTGTGAAAACTGAAAAAAAATCCCCATTCTGTAACTTATTCAGAGCTGCTGGTTGCAGGGGGTGGGCAGGTGGGGGAGTGTTCAGTATATATTATTATGTCAACAAAGATTCTTAGTGGTTTTTAAAAACTGAATATGTTATGATTTATTTTTTTTTACAGCAGGTGCCTTTATTGTTCTAATCTTAATTTTAGCTGTTTGTTGTCTTTTAATTATTTTATTTATAGACAGCTTGCAATCACAGAAAGTGTTTGATTTTTCATAAACAGTCCCACCCTCATCAGGCTGAGGAGAAGACAGTAGTGCTTTTTTTTTTCATATGCTTTAAAGCAGAAGTAATTTCTTTTTCATGAGAAGGTTGTGTTATGGCTCACTGATATATTTTATAACTATGCTATAATTATAAGTTCTATGGCTATTGCTTCTTGGTTTCAGTAACTGAAGTGAAGGAATATAGCAATGGGTAAACATATCATGTTGACATGTTTTAACATGGATTTACACTAGAGATGTGATTCTTGTGTATTCCAGTTCACAGACTCTAGGACTGGAAACTTGACTTGAACTTACCTCTAAATTATAATACATGAAAGGTACATTGTTATTTTAAATAATAAATGTATGACTTTTTCCACCAATACTCTCAAAGTTATATTATTAATGCAATTATTAAATACTGAATTAAAAATCAGCAATAATGAATGAGATAAGGAAGAAGGACTGTCTAGAAGAATACATAGAGTGTACAACTGTAAAATAGTATTATGACATTGCAGTTGATACTGAAAACTACTATTTTATATTGGGATCAGGGGAAGAATTCATTAAAATGTAAAAGCAAAATAAAAAAAGGGAACAAAAACACTTTTTAATTTTTTTCCTTCCATTTTAATTTGCCACCAGCGCTGCACGTGACTTCTATTACTTAAATTATTCTTTTTATTTAAAAAAAAAAGGCAAACAATGCACTTAACAATATTTAGAATTTATTTTATTATATTATATAAAATCCTGCTCTTGCTATTTCTTTTAATATTGGCAAACTAGTAATGAATTATATATATAGCAAAATTAATTTTAAATTGTCTCTAAACTGGTTTATGCTGTTTATTCTGAGGTTGTATAGTATGATATAAGTCTTTTGTTTGCTACAACAGAGATGTGCTGTTCCATTTTGGGGTATCGTTAAGGGTTTACTTACTGAGAATTTGAGCAAGTTTATGGATGTTCAGTATGTCTGCAAGGCTGTTATGGTCCTGTTCTGTGAAGGATAGGCAGTTGTGTCGAGAAGACACAAGATGACTTTTGTGTCACTTAAGACCATCAGTTTTGGGGTTTTTTACTGAAGTCTATTTGCCATTCAAAGAGTGCTGTTTATTTTTTAAAGCCGTTTTTGGACAAAATGTGCCCCGCTGTATCAAGCTGTTCACAGTACTGTTATCTTGTGTCTGCATCTCATATTTCTCTGCTTTCAGCTTGTGTACGCTGACACTGCAGACAAGGGAATAACAGGAATAAGCCAAACTCATTTCCAAGGGTCTGTATCTAAAACGTCTGCCCTAAACTTGAAAGCTTGAATGTACTATGGCAACTGGGAAACACATCTCTGGCCTCATGTGTTTTTTGCATACCTTTTGCCGGTTTGTGTTGGGGGGGTTGAAGGGTGGGGGAGCGCTTGTTTTAGCTCTGTCCTACTTGCCCTGCTTTTTCTTTTGGTACCTCTGTCAGAGTTTATCATGCTGTAATTTTGTTTTCATTTATGCTCTTGAATAGACATTTGAACCCTTTTGAATTTCATATTTACTTTCAGTTTGTTCTTCCAGGGATCAAACGAGTTTCTGAGAGATTTAGTTTTTTTCCAGACATGTAATTTGTAGATGGATATTTATTTTATTGTTATGTTTGTAACGTGTAAAAAAACCTTGCTGTGATAAACAGGCTTGTTTTAAAAATTGTATTTTTCTGATTGTATTTGAGCTAGTGGCAAACAAAATAGTGGTTTTATTCATCCAGTTAGCATTTGAAGCTGGACAGTAGGAAAAGAATACAGAGAGTATAAAATAAGAATGATTTAAATTGTTCACCTCTGTGTGCTCTAAATCACAGTAATGGCTGTATTGTTATCCAAGTAAAGTGCATTTTTTTTGTCCGGGATAGATTTCTAGAATGAACTTTCCAAAACCTAGGTAATACAGCAGTGAGGATGTGCCAGGATAAACTCCGAAATTAGGATCAGCGACTTAATGTATATTTGGAGGACTGTCAGTCAAGACCTGAAGGATTAAGGAAAGTCAGGAAAGGAAGTTATGTTGCAACATATTTTGGGAGGAAAGGCTAATGCATTAATTGGCAAAGAGATGCTAACTTCATACTTGAAAGACTTCTTTTAGAAATGCATTGTAAGGCAAATAAGATATTGACAAGTATTCATCCCAAAAATTGTGATGAATTGAGTCAGAAAACAGCTTAATAGAGAGAGGCTAATAGAATGGAAATTGTCTAGTCAAGAGAGTATGTAAATGATTTATTTCTCATCTGTTCAGTACTCAGATGAACAGGGAAAATCCTATTTACCAAAGACCTGATCTTTTAAAAGAAGTTAGTGGAATATTGTTACAACTTCCTCAGGCACCAGATTAAGTCCTGTCCTAAATGACAATTTTAACTAAATTAGAAGAAATTCTTTCAGTCTTGGTTTTGCACTTGGTTACTCCTGTGGCCAAGAAGTTCTTCACCACTTAATTATGCTAAAATTAGAAAATAATATGCCTATGTTGTCATATCAGCATCGTGCTGTTTTTAAAATTATATTGAGAACTCTAAATTGCTTGTGATAATTCTGTCTTCTCACTTTGTCTTATTGCAACTTTTACAGGAAATGGCCTCCTTTGAAAAATCATGGCTAGATATCCCAAATTACACCTTGTATACTGAAATACAAATTAGGCAGAATTTGGGAGCTCAAGTCCAGAAAATAATCCATAAAATGATTATTATTTTTTAAAATCTATTGAAAATAAAAAAATTACCCCAATAAAAAAAATGCACCAACCAGTCAAGGTTTCTCCTACCTCGTGCTTCTAATACTGTTACCTTTTTAGCAGAGTTGACCATCTCGTCCTTCAGCAAATTTGGGATTCAAAATTAAAATGTTCCTCTGGATAATTAGAGATCTGGGAGATATGCTCAGACTGAATCGAGCAGAGCTCACACCACTGAGCTCATAACCTTGCCAGGCAAGGAGGTTGGTGCCTGCCTTTATAGAGTGAGGAGTAGATGGAAAGCAGAAGGGCTGAGCTATAAGCTTTGCTTTGCATCTTCCCTGTCAGAAGAGTATCTTTATCACCTTATGAGGGGCAAGGCCGCGTATACGTTTTGTGGCGTGTTTTGTGCTGAGAAAACTGTGGATAGGAAACAATGCAAAGTCCATAGGGCCCATAGAGTGAACGACCATGTAAAGTGAAAGCATGTGAGGTTTTCTTTGTGTGTGTGCCTACTGATGAGGGGAGTCCCAATGGATCATGACCCTGATATTAAACAGCCTTCAATGACTTTTTTCTACAATACTTTTGATCATCAATAACCATTTAAACTTGACTGTTAAAAATGTTCACTTGCCATTTTTATTCCTTGCAAATTAAGAGGTTTGTGATTCATCTATATACTAATAATTTATTTATTTTTATATGCATAAACTCATGAGACAGAAAAAAAATTGCTGGACCAGAATTAACTGAGGTTGAGTATTAAGGAGATCAAACAGACAGTTAATGGATTTGAGAAGTGAACTGCTGTAGAATCCCTTATGTATAGGCTTTTTTGGATGTTATTTAAAATGATTAAGTTAGAGCCAACTGAACTGTTAGGAATTTTGTTTTTCACTTTAGGGAGGTCAGTGTTTAATTTGTTTTGCTTCACTGCAATCCACCATCTGCCTCCTCAGGTGGGGGATACACGGGGATCCATGGAAGTGTACAGTTTCCATAAACAATTGGCCTGCACCTGTGAGAGCAAGAGGAAACCCATCAATTGTGTGAGAAGCCTTTGGTTGCCCTTGGATAAATAGGAGAGACAAAGAGCTGATATTTTGTTACTGCCTTTCCCTCTCCCGTCACCACTAGTATAAACTTTTTTAGAGTCTCTTGTTCTCTGTAGCTTTGTCCCCATTTCTGTCTTTGGAGCATCAGTTAATGGGAGCTTTGTTTTGAAGATGCTGTGCAGCTCCTCAATTGCTTGTGTTATTTATTGGGAATCACTGGGGCCAAGGAACAGAGACATACTTTTGAAGACTCTTCTCCTGCCATAGCATCTCCATTGATAGGCATAGTTTGGTTACAGAGAGGTCATAGGAGTCTTTCAGGAGAGATTCTTTTAAAACATTTATAATGAGTTGTACCTAAAGTACCAGTTCACAGAAACAAACTCTTCTGCTTCTTCTCATCCCTGAGGTTTCACTCGTGTTGGGAACAGAGGGGATGTGAAATCTTCGGATCAATATCCTCTTTTCAAAACATCTTCCTCCTCCTGTAATGGTAGACCAGAGAAGGGGTTTTGAAAGATCATGTGATAAGTTGCGGGTTATCTGCTCTGAATTCTAGGTTATTGGTTGAGGGTCCAGGTGTTTCTACTAGTAAGGGTTAGGAACAATAAGTTAATCCAGTTGTAGCCTGTTGGTTTGATCTGTCCTTGAATCTGTCTATCTTTACACAGTCCTTAAATGGTTTGTAATATATTATTGTCCACGATATGTTAGCTGCACAAAAACACGAGATGACACATTCTGTACTCTAAAAAACTTAATCTTGAAATTATAAGGAAGTTAGATGTAATAACCTTTCGTTATATCTCTAAACTAGCCACCAGAGGAATTATGCTAGAGTGGGTGGCACTCTGGAGAAGATGGGCATGGAGCAAAGCAATTCTTATCTCAAAATATTGCTGAGTTTTTATCGAATGTTTCTATCCTGCAATGGGAAAATAAAAATTCAGCAATGTAGACCTGTCAATCCTTATTCTTTTAGTAAGCCTGGGTAAATTATTTACCGTAAGATGCTATAGAACATAGTTTATGATAAATATTAGAAACAGAATAAGAAAAGAATAAGTGGAAGTTCAGCCTATATGGGTACTGCAGGCAGCCCCAATCAACTTACCTTTAGTTATGTTAACTGAGAAAGTATAGGTCCAGAAAACACTGGAGATGGGAAAATGAAATAATTTTCATTTTTTTCATAGGGCAAAGAAATAGCCTGAGTAATGAGTAACCAAAGAACTTTTTTTCCCCCTTCTTTAGATCAAAATAAGATGGCTTCATATTCAATCACTTTGTATAAATTAAGATAATAGAACATTTTGTGTTTCTCTGTCCTTAAACCTATTTTTATGTAGAGATTTCCAGCTGCAAATGGCCGAACTCTTTTATAAGCAGAGCTGCTGAACTGGAATACATTAGGGAATATTTTTGCTTTACTAGTTAGGGTTACTATTGAAGTTTCCTTGAAATAAGCTTTACTGATGGTTTTACGTATCTACCTTTCTTGTCTTAAAGTTGTTTTTGTTCTATAATAATTTAATTAATCATTTCCATATATCTCATTCACTGTAGCAAGTGAGTTTTCCACATCCCATCTGTATTGCCTTTTTTTTAAATTTATTTATAATAATGTATGATTAAGACAAGTAAAGTTCTTTTCATCTGTTGTGATGAAAGCCTGGTCTCTTTGGGATAGGTTACTTGAAATTTTATGCTTTCCCAGGTAGTGCTTGTAAGTTAACAGATCCTCAAAAAAAAGTTCCCAGCCTGTAAATTTAACTTCAGTGTTATATAATGTTTAGCACAGAGATGTTGGAAAGAGGGATAAAAATTTCCCTTTGTTTTGTAAAAGATAGGTTGTATGAGACTAATATATTTCCAGTTATAAGGTAACTGACTACTTCAGCAAGGTAAGGCAGTGGATCTACTCTGTATCAATCTGAGCAAACCATTTGGTGGATGAGAAATTACCACAAAGGAAGGCAGCAGTGGGTATTGTAAAATCATGAACAGGGAGGGTACAGCAGTCTCTTTTTTCAAGAATCAGTGATCCTCAAGATCAATACCATTTAATATTTTAACTAGTGTATTTTGTGCACAAAAACTAGTTTAATAAATACTGCCAATGTTAGGAAGAACCTGGTAATTCCGCAAAAGGATTGGGTAATATCATAGAAGACAAGATGTGATCTTATGGTCTGGAGTTACAGAAAAATTACTTAATACTGCAAAGTGCAAAAATCATTCATTTGCAGATGAAAAGCAAGAATGAGTTCTACAAATTAAGAACTGGAGGTGCCTGGGTACTAGGGCAGGGCATTTTACTTATTAACATAGGCTATTTGACTTTTAATAGACTAGAGTTAAATGAAAAGCTTTATCAGATTTCTCAGGTTGCAGTTCATTTGAAATCAGTGTAAAATATCACCAGCCTTTATCGTAGAGTCTTTATTACTAGAAGTTTTTTTGTTTTTCCTTTACCGCAGTTTTCTTGTTGCCTTTAAAAAACTTTAATGTTGCATAGTAGTGATCTAAGGAAATGGCACTGTGCTTGTGTCACCTATTCAGAGACAGCATGTGCAAGCAGCAGATCTCTTCAAGGACTGTAGTTTGCACATCCTACAGTTGTAAATGGCAAAATAATCTTGAAAAGTTGTTGGGATGGACCACGTTTGATGTTAGTTAGCAACAAATAATCAGACAACACTGATATAAAGTGTCTCCCTTATATAAAGACATGAAACCTTTTGCATTTGTCACTTATTGAGAAGCCGTTTCATCTGTTTGCTTCAGCTTACGCTTTTGTTAGTGTCATTGTTGTCTCATCAGGGAAGAGCATGAACTGGGTGAAATACCAGCTGTACTGTTGGGCATAGAGAGTTGTGATCATCAGTACCAATTCAATGTGGGCAAATATGAAGCCTTGCATCTGTGTTGGAATAACCGTGTGCAAGTGGTTAGAAGGCAGCTTTGCAGAAAAGGATCTGGGGTTCTTAGTAGAAAACAAGCTTGAATATGAGTCAGAGGAGGGCAACTGCATGCTGGGCTTTATCAGCAAGAATGTAGCCATCAGGGTGAGGGAAATTATTCTTCCCATCTGTTCAGCGCCTCTGAAACTACATTTGAGGTACTGTGTCCAGTTCTGGGTCCTCCAATACCAGAAAGATACTGACACACTAGAGCATATCTAGTGAAGGGTCACTAGAATGGTTAGGGGACTCAAGTACACAAAGTACAAGCAGAGGCTGAGAGAAATGTTCAGCCTGGAGAAGAGGAGGGCGAGATCTTAGTGCTGTCTACAAGTACCTTATGGGTCGTTATAGAGAACAGAACCAGAGTCTTTTGGAGGGTGCACAGTGATAGGACAAGAGCCAACAGATACAAATTGCAGCACAGGAAATTCCAAGTGCATGGGTTCTTTTTGTTTGGTTTTTTTTTTTTTTCATTGTGAGAGTCATCAAACATCAAAACAGGGGCCCAGAGAGGGTTCTGTAATCTCCATATTTGGAAAAATTCAACACTTTGCTGATTTGTACTTTGTCTGGTAACTTGATCTAAGTGGACCATTTTTGAGCAGGAGGTTAGACTAGGTGACCTCCAGGGGTACCCTCCAACCTGAGTTATTTGATGATACTGTTTTGTTTGCTGGAATGCCAATTGGAGCTTCTTATTCCCTTTCTGCAGTGGTGTTCTTCCTGATAGTTATGTGAGGCTTTTATGTCCACTTCTCAGAGGGTGTCTGCCTTCCCTAGGATTCAGTATAACATAGGTGATTCTTCATTCTGGCAATCTCTAATATCTTTGCTAAAGTTTAATTCTGGGTCTTTCAGTAGAATGTCTTCACTTTTTTTTTTTTTCTGCAGATCCCAATCATGATATAATTTGTTATCAAGGACTGGGATAACGCCTCAAAATTGCTCTTTGCAGACTTTCTGTATTTTCACCTTCTTTTTGTCCTCTATGTTTTACAACGTTTCTCATGTTTTGTATTTCGTGGAGTTTATCACTCCTCAGGTTCTGTGCATTAGTTGAAAATAATAATAAAACATCCTCAGAAGCAGCATTAAGAGAAATAAAGCTACCTCAACTGTCGGCTGTTTTGTTGGAACGTGTTGCTTACAGTTTCAGAAAAGGGTTGTAAAAAGATTTTTCTTAGGTCTGTTACGCGTTTCAGCAGTCATCTGGCTTTTTAATTGGTCGGTTTCTTTAGTCTTGGTATCTTTTCACTTTTTTTTTACTCTTTGAACTTCACAAATTACAGCAGTCATGCAGAAGCAGGGAATGACAGAAGTCTGATTTAGTGGATTTTCTGACTTAAAATTTGTTAATGAAAAAACAACTGAGTGTAGAGCCTCCTAAAGATACATTTCCCCACAGACACCATTAGACTTAAATTTGAACATGGAAATATCTGATCTGAAGGTAGAAAATAAATATAAGTGATCCAAAAATGCTCTTTCCTCAGACTAAGAATGGGAAAATCCTTTTACAAATTTGTGAGGTTATAATGGATCTTAAATACGTCTTTTAGTTTCTCATGGGGCTATACATACCATTTTGGTTAACAGTTCGATTTTAGTCACTCCTAAGCGGTAGTCCAACTGTAATTTAACTAGATTTTCCATTTTTATACTGTTTAAGGGAAGAAATTCCTTAGAGAAACTGTAATAAAAGATAGAATTGTGTAGAGATAGATGCAATACTATTTACATCTGGCAAGATGTAACCAGAAGTGCAAAGGAAATATTAATGCCATTTTGAAAGGCATTGGTGAGTTTTAATCTGGAATACTATGTGTAACTGACTATCAATAATCAAGAAGGTTGAACTCATGCTGAGCGGGAGGAGGTTCTAGGAGTGAACAGTCTATATAATAAAAAAGACACTAAAGGCACTTAGCTCTACAGGGTAAAAGCTAAGAAGGGAAATTATTGTCATCCATAAAAATATCACAGGAGAAGAGAAATTCCAGGGTGAGATCTGGGTTACTGAGGATAAACAATAGAGCAACTAAAAGGATATCAATTGAAGCAGGTTTCTGCCTGCAAAAGCAGCAAGATAAAAAATATTCCAGTATGACAAGTGGTGGTAAAAACCTTTCCTTGTTCTAATATCTTTTCCTCATCTGGATTATTTAAGAATGAGAGCCTATGAAACGTTGCCTGAAGTAGCAAGGACAGGGACTTGATCACCCAGGAAACCTTTTCCATTTGAGTTTGAAACTTCTACTTAAGCTCATCCTGGGCCGCAACAACAGTAGCATGGCCAGCAGGTCAAGGGATGTGCTTCTGCCCCTCTACTCCATGCTGGGGAGACCCCACCTGGAGTACTGTGTCCAGATCTGGGACCCCCAACATAAGAAGGACATGGACCTGTTGGAGTGAGTCCAGAGTAGGGCCACGAAGATGATCAGAGGGCTGGAGTACCTATCCTCTGAAAACAGGCTGGGAGAGTTGGGGTTGTTGAGCCTGGAGAAGAGAAGGCTCCGGGGAGGCCTTCCAGGACCTAAAGAGGGCCTACAGGAGAGATGGGGAGGGACTCTTTGTCAGGGAGTGTAGTGATAGGGTGAGGGGGTAATGGTTTTAAACTGGAAGAGGGTAGATTTAGATTAGGTGTCAGGAAAAAATTCTTTACTGCCAGGGTGATAGGGCACTGGAACAGGTTGCCCAGAGAGATGTCCCATCCCTGGAAGTGTTCGAGATCAGGTAGGAGGGCTTAGAGCAGCCTGGTCTAGTGGGAGGTGTCCCTGCCTATGGCAGGGGGGGTTGGAACTAGATGATTAAGTTCCTTCCTACCCAAACCATTCTATGATTCCCACACACTATCCATGGCTTACTCTGTTACCATGTAAGCTGCTTGTAGGTAGGGTAACCACATTTTAAATCTGTTTCTCTATTTACTGCAGCTAAAGGTAAGCTGTATCAGACTTTCTAAGAACTATCATTAGAAATCGTAACTGGAAGTCTTAGTTGTTACTGCTGTGGTTCTTGTTATTGGGAAGCTGCCAAGATAAACCCCCTTAGAATAAATAAAACAATACAAAAAACCACACACCAAAAAAAAGTCAGAACACACAAAAACCCACCCCAAACTAGACTTGCCTCATGCTTCTGATGTGAAGAGTTTGAATGATGACAGTTTAGGCAGTCGTACTTAATGGTCTGTCCCTGAATATTCTATTGTCAGTGGAGGTTTTCAGAGGCCCTTGCTGCTACTTCCTAATGCAGTAATTCCTAGGAATTTACCAAAGATGGATCCTACTGTGTCGCTACTGTTAAAGTAACAAGGGGTCCCACTCATGAAGAGCTTTCAGTCTGCCTAGACAAATCAGATATGGTGGAGGAACAGAACAGGATGCACAGAACTGTGTCTTGCAGATTTAACAGCAATAGTATGTTTTCTGCCAATTAAGAGATTTAATGAGTAAAAAACTAGAAGGAGCAAAACAAAAGCAAAAGAGGTCATCTAGGATGTAATACACAGAAGAGGGAGGCAAGGGGTGGAAGAGCCAGGGGAATGGAAGAGTTCAAATTAGAGAATAACTAGAGCAAAAGATGGTGGGGGCGTGGAGGGGGGGAAAGGTGTTGGAACAAACTGTTCTGATGCAGAGAATGCCCAGGAAAATATGCAGGAGTCTGCTTATTGTCTTTAGAAAGCCTAATGAACCCCACAAAAAGACTGTGCTGACTCCACTCTCTGACTTCTTCCTAACATTTCTTTTCTCAAGAGCAAGGAGAAGAGAATCTCCCAAAATAGTTCATTCAAAATGATGGATTTTGAGCATTTACAAGCAAAGTTTATATTTTATTGTATAAGACATCATCAAAATGAAGCGTAACTATGATGTTCCTTGTCACAAATGAATGTCTGACTATTGGGGAAAAAAATGAGGGAGGGAAATGATGAGAAATAAGGGAAAGAAGGAACAAAGTTGTGGTAGTCACAGAGAAGCTTTGATGGGAGAAACTTGTTATGCTGCCTGAAGTTTGGTAGAGCAGAAGTGAAGCTCTTGAAGTGCTGTTGTGCCTCCAAATAAATTTCAGCCATATGTAAAGGTTGATATGGCATCCTTCTTCATCGGTGTATTTTTTTAATAAGATCCACAATGTAAGCTGTTTTCTCTCCATTGTCTTTAAACACTATTGTGAAATCACAGTCTAAAAGGAAGTTATTCTGGCGTGTAATAAGGTGCTGAAAATTTTTGTAGCATGCTTTAGATATGACAACAACAGAGATGTCATAGCCAAATTTTAGAGCTTCGTGTCATGGCTTGTAATACCCTAACAATAGCCTAATGGAAGTGTCTTAAAGAAAAGCCCAAATACATATGAGGAACAGATAGCAATTTCCATTCTTAGTCTGTGTCCATTAAATAGATTTCACACATATCCCCAAGGCTTACATCTGTTGTGTATAAAGCCATGAGCAGAATACTGCAACGTTTGACCTCTGTATTCGTGCCTTCTTGTATGTGAAATTCAGTTACAGCCTACGCAGAAATGAATGATTATTAGTGTCTAGAGATACTGTTGCGTTCTTTGACGTGGAAGTGCCACAGTGTTTCATTTGCGAACAAGTTTTGAGTATTTCAAACAAATGATTCTTCAGGGAAATAAGATTAACTTGAACCTTAAGAAATTTGTTTCTGATCAAAATGTAGGAAATATTCCATTAAAAAAGGGTGCAAATCAAAGTTCTGACAGCAAGCAAAGAAATGCAAGAATCTAGATATGTGAAGTATGATGCCTTTTCTATTGATTATGATTATTGATTATTCTTTCCTTGTGGAATAAGGCACTAACTGTCATGGATGAAGATGGGAAAGCTGTGACATAAAGCACAGGATTTTCATTGGGAATAGCGTATTGGATTTCTGGTCAAACCAGCCTTAAATAAGTCTGTGGTTAATCTACTGATAATTTCTTATATCGAGTTGGGTTCTTTTCTCTTCATGGGCCAAATTCATATACAAAATTGAAATTAGGAGTAGCATAAGACCTCTATCATATAGATTTTATTATGTTTATATGCTTGCCTTTATAAAATGTAGGTAAGCTCATTTCTGGTTTGGTGGCTTGGCTGCTCAGCTTGATACTGTGGTTTTCCTTATCTGGTGTTAATAAACTTTCTGTTCAGAAACCATGAGATATTTAAAGTTATTCCAATAATTTTTCCATAAAACATGTATCTCTTCTGACTTATTAGGTTTTTATCTGTTTTATCTGTATGTATATAAATGGATGCAGAAGGTATAAAAAGGAGGAGAAATTGTTCTGATAAATTAGGTACTGTTGACTATACTGGGCTTTATCATAGGATTGTGAAGCAGAAATGTAATTCTGGAAGACTTAGTATGTTTAGGACCTGTAAAATACCTTCTTTGCTGAATTGTTGAGAAATGGCAGAGTGAAGTCTAGAGGACCAAACTCCACATCCTATCTGCTCAGTAAATTAACTGTCAATTAAAGTCAATTCAGTAAATCAAAGATTTCTTTGGTCCACTGCATTCTTATGATGTTAATTCTACCTGGTAGAGAGAAATTTCAGGGTCTCAGCTGATGATACCTGTTAGTGATTGCTAGTTCTCAGCTTTTCTTTTGCTTAATTATGACTGGACTTTAATAGTCAGTTATATTAATTTGCTTTTGAAATAATTAAAAAATATCAAAGTTATCTAGGTATTTTTCAACGGGTACTAATATTATGGTTCAGGCTTAACATAACAGAGCTAGAAACCTAAAACAAAGCACCTGAAGCAAAACCACAGGTTATTTTTATTCCAGAAGGGTCTTTACACATATTTTGTCTGTCCCCTTCAATTGCATTCTAAATTTTTTTTTCTTCCTTTATGAGGTATTTGTTATTGAATCTTAATGATGCTAAATAGTTTTATACAGTGGAATCAACAACCTTCATTTCAGCGTCCTATTTATGGAGCAAGGGACAGTTGATAAGGATTATTTTCGTAGGAGCCTGGATATGTAATAGTGGAGGGAAAAAGATCAGTATTGAGCTGGACTGACCTGCATAATTCAAGAAAATGCCTAAGTCTGCATCAAGCATATGAGAAGTACTAAGAAAATCAATAAGGCTACTTAAAGGCTCGATGCTGAGTTGCACTATATTTATATGGTTTTTTGAATTGAAGCAAACATCAGTCATGTCAGTACAAACAAATGAAGATCTTTAATGTTTGCTATTTATTCTTTCCTGTGTTTTTCTTTCCTTCCCATGTTTATGCTCCTTTTTCATTTGATACCTTATATGACTGCTATCTTAGTTCCAGTATTAAAATGGTCATGGCAGGCTAGATTGAATTTCTGACTAAGGTTCAGACTTGCTTTGGCACACGGGAAGTACTGTCCCCAGTAGGTTGAAGTGACATTGTAAAACATCTGGTCAATTCTTTCCCTCTTTTGGCTGCAGTTTTGTCTTTGAGAACTGAAAGTTACATCTGAAATACAACTGTATAAATTTAATTCTATCACCTAAAATACATTTAATTAGAAATCATTCACAGATTTAAACCTTAGATGACTTGTGGTTTTGTATAGTGGGTCCTTCTTTTGAAACTTAGGTGTTTATGGTATGTTACAACACAAATATTGTGTTGCTTGTCACTTGAGGGAAGTTGAAACTAGGATTTTATTGTTGGTACGTTCTTTCTGAAGATGGTGGTATGAGAGGGAGGGAATCATCTTTATCTTACAAAACAATCCATGGGGCAGTCCAAAGAGAAGAGATATTTCTGGAGTGCTTCTAGTATTTATTCTACAGGCCTTGAGATTTGAGTCTAATCCTCAACTGGTGAAAAACAATATTGTTCCACTGACATAACTGCTGACTGAAATTCTTACTTTTTTTATATTCTACCAACCAAGAATCTGGCACCTAAAATCTGCCAAGCTCAATGGATGCATTGTGCATGTCTGCACACTATATTTGGCTTGTAGACATCGTGATGAGTGGGCAGAAAAGCAGTTACGTGGGAATAGCAATAACAAAGTGATCTCCAAGTTGATTATGGAAAATATAAAAAGGCCTAAGTGGTGAGGATTTAAAGTATGTGTTGGTATATAGTTAGCATACTTCAACCGCTTCTGTGGACCGATAAGAAAAATTGAAAGGAGACTAAGGGTAAAGAAGGGGCAGCCATAGAAGGGGAAAGCTGAAAGGCAACTTCTAATTTTAGGCATTAGCTGAAGAGCTTAAGGTTGGAGTTCAGTGAGCACTTGAAGTAGGCAAGGCTGTTTATTTCCACTCTTGTGCCACAGCCACCTCCTGCAGCTGCATGTTAAATAGGATCAGGCCACTCACTTGGCTGAAGGGGCCTGTGTCTTCTGAGTCCAGTCACAGATGGTATTCACAGAATTTAGGCTACTGGTTAGGAGATCTGTCAAACTGTTTGCAGTAGGTGCAGGACAGCTTAACCAGCTCTAGCTGTGTGTTACTTAGCGAATTATCTGCATGACTTGTATTTGCCATGTAAAATGCTGCAGCCCTTTCTCATGTCAGGGTGCCCTGGTGGCATTCACACTGGCCCAGATGGGTGGACCAGCAGTGTGACTGAGGAGTCACTGACTGACTGCTGTGATGAAGAGCAGAAGCCCGGGACCACTATGTGCCCCCTTGGGTTGAGGCAGCACAGCTAGAAGGATTGCTGCTTTGCTGCACCCTGTAGCCATAGCTCTATTTCATTGTATACTCCAACACAACAGCCTTGTAGTCCCATTTACGTGCACACCATCAACCCTGTTAAACCACTCCCCTTTCATCCCACTAGGTTGCAGTTCACATGTCTAAGGACAGGGAATTTAGGAAATCTGTTTTAGACCATCTATTTGGACTGGTTGCCAGATTCTGAATATAAAGACAATCAAGAGATGATGAATCTTCCTTCAAAACAGAGACTGGTGCTATGTGCCTCTAAAATTCCAGCACAGTTTGATTTCTTATAATAATATGAGTTAATACACTCATTGCACTGTCTTATTGAGTGCATGGAATCATGTTGAAAATACATATTTGCCAGAGAGGCACTGAAAGCAGCTTTTCAGATTAAACATCACCCTAGTCCATTCTATCATACTCAGAAACGTTCAGATAAAGCTCTGTACCTGGAGCCCAATGCTGCCTGTCTGCAGAAAAATAATACCATAAATCTGAACTTATCTGCATTCACTGCAGATCTAATTCAAAGCATAGTCTTAAACCAAGCATTCAGCATCCCAAGATTTTGTCCCTGGAGATCAAAGTCTTCATGACTAAAACTCAAAAAGCAGACAACTAAATGTCAGCAAAGAGCTTTTGTAGTGTGCATGGACTCAGGTGCATGCACATATACAAATGCACATACATGTGCCTCACCAGTTGAGATTGTCAGTGGTAGAGTGTTTGTGATATTCTCAGTTAGATGCTAATAATCTAGCTGCTTTTGAGTACTTAGTTTGAGTTCACAGTCCATTTTAAATTCAGTCTCATCTGCTCTCCATTTCACTTTTAACTATTGTGTTCTGTCATGAAATTACTCTAATGGGTCAAACATTTTATTTAAAATTTAAATCAACAGCATAGGTATATGATAGCTAGCAGGTTTTGTAACTTCTCATACTAAAACAATTAGATGCAATTAATTGCAGACTAATTATTACAGTTTAATATTTTCTTTACTAGATATACCATGTAATTATCCAAATACACTGCATGCCTTTATGCTCTGGAGTCTGATCTCAAGTAGAAATGTAATGCTTGATCTTTCAAATCCTTACCACTGACTGAAAGGGGAATATCCAAATATATTGATAAGTTGTGCTGTACTTTCTCTTTTTTTAGGACATTTCTTCTCTGAACCCAGAAAAGAGAGTTTGTTTTGCGTGTTTTTGAACTAGTAGTTATACCCTGTCTAGAAGGATATTTCTTAATCCCTTTCAGAAACAAGAGCTGGAGCTGTGGTTCTGTTGAGGAGCTAAAGAGAAGATGCTCTTGGCCAGCATGACAGCTAATGAGTAGGTCTGAGGAAGAAGAGTGGTAGGAGTGATATGATGTAGAAGGAGGTAAAGGGCTTGAAGGTGACATGGTGAAAAGCCTCAATTGAAAGCACTGGTTTGAGAAAGATGGTAGGTTTTGAATGGATATTAAGACTAGGGTTATAATAAAAGAGGAGCTGGAATTCTGTGAGGAGCTGTGGCCCTTCAGGGCAGGGATTGGTGGTTCCAGGTCTTCTGGATTAAGAAAGAGAGAAGGGGTCACAAGAGGGTATCTTTAACTAGGACCCTGGTGCCCTGGTGTAGGGACAGGACCCATGTACCTTTCCCAGTCCTCTCTTTTTTTTTTTTCTCTCCCTTATCTGAAATATAGCAGCCTTATGACAAAGGTAGCCTTTGCTCATCTTTCATTTCCTTATTGTCTCATACAAATCATTGCAGTGTTTTCTTATCATGTTTCTTCCCTTTAATGGTGCTTAAATTCAGATGTTGTAAAGACACTCAAGTGCATATGACCTGGATTTTCTTTAGTGTATGACTCTGGATTGAGACAAACTGGAATGAATAATGTTCTACAGCTTATCATTTTAATATGGCATGAAGTTTGAACTAACAAAAGAACTTTTGTTTTATACTTGTGTAATCATTACAGCTAAACTTTTCAACAGAGCTATAAATTTTTGCCAGTAACCCCAAGTTTATTCAAGAGACAGACGTATAGCCTCTGCCTATTTTCACTGCCCTATCTGTCTTTCTTCTCTAATTAACCCAGATGCTAAATTAAGAGTATCTTTGTTTCCTTCAGAGGAAAAAATTGGTGTGAGGTCAGAAACAAACCTCGCTTTCTGACTGAAGAACTGTCAAAGATGAAGAAGAATCCTTAGCCTGGGACAGAATTTACTTGCAATTGCTAAATGCAAGTCATGTAGCTGAGCTCAGAAGAGTCATATTATTGAGGTCAAGGTCTATTATTTGCTGGGCATTAAATACCATTATACTGCTTACCACATTTCGGTTAGCTTAGAGGAGCTTGAATCTCAGCTCTGACCCTTTTCTCTCTCTCTGATTTCACAGAAATAGTATAACATTACTTTCAGGTTTCTCAGTCTGTGTGAGGTAGGTTTGATAATATTTAGCTATATAACTGAAGAGGTTAGCCTATGTTGGCATTAATCAGATTAAATACTTAGAGCACCAGGAAATCGGGGAAGGGAAGGATATCTCATCCAACAGGTGTAAGGTTATCTGGTAATGATTTTGAGCATAGGAAACATCTGTTTTAATCACCGTGCTACATTTGTTCTGTTTTGCTTTGTTAATGTATCGTTTTTGCAGAATAAATTATGTCACCATGTCTGATCTTTCTTAAGGTCTGTGAATGACCTTCTCTCCTGGACGTTTTTGTTATACTGTATTTTAAAAACCTCTTTATGGGTCACTTTGGAACAAAAATGAGAGCTAAATTTAGCTTTTACTGATGGAAATTGGGGCTTGCAAACTCAAACTTTTGCATAGAAGGTTTAACAAAACTCTTCTTGACTAAGCACTGGAACTTTGCTGTTGTGCCGAAGGAAAAGGGAAGATTAAGAAGGCAAGATCACTTAGTTTAGAAACTTGGTGATTGACTTTTATTTAACTTCTGAGCTTGGTGCTGAGTTTTTGAGTGGGTAGGGGAATATATGGGGGAGGGGGGGAGGTTGGCAGAATCAGTTCATTATTAAAGGGAAATTTAAACTCTGAAAACAACGCTTCAACTAGTGCCCTAGCTAGATGAAATGTCTTTGTCTGCTAAAGAACATGAAGTACTTACTATTTGGTTAAACAAAAGACTAGGAAATATATTAACAGATAATATCTGTTCTGTATAATAGTTTTGTTAACTGGATTGTATTTGGCTTCTATTACATAATCAAGCCCAAATTATAAAATGGCAGGAGCTGTGTAGTCACATTCCTTATTTAGTGCTAGTGCTGTAGCCTGCTGAATGGTATGTAGATTGAAAAGTTGGGAGCTGATCTAGTCAAGAGCAAGTTCAGCCCAACAGTCAGGACAAACTTCCTTACCAGGAGGCACCTTGTCCCTGACAAGGGACCTTTTAAGAGGGAGATGAGTTTCATTTTGTCCACCAAATTTGCCTTGCTGCTTTCTTTGAATGAGTAAATGGTTTTAACCTGTGGAACAGGAGGCAGAGCCTAGCTTTTTTGCATATCTTGACGGTATCTGTACCCAAACGTATCTATGGAGCAATGACCCACATCCTCAACTCTTCCTGCATTACACTTTAAAGTATATCTTCCAGGAACTTCTGGAATCTGGGTTTATGATATATAGATATAGCATTTTCCCCTACTTTGGACCTAAATAATGGAAAGTCAATGCATCGAAAACAAGCATGTATGTGTTTGGCTGGATCAGGGCCTTAATCTCCAATATAGTATGCTAAGCTTCTTGGAGTTGGAGATATTGGAAATATTCAAAACCTGCGTGGACACTGTCCTGAGCAACCTGCTTTGGCCCTGCTTTGACAAGGGGGATTGAGCTACGTGATTTCCAGCCTTTCTGTGACACTGTTACCTTTTTGGCAGGCTTTACTGGCCAAAGACAAAGATAGGATGAATAGAAGTTAAGCAAATGCTTTCCAGTGAGACAGCAGTTCAGTACAGCCCATGGGAAACACCACAACAAGCCACTGGAAGTGACTGTGACAGATTAAATCCTATCAGCTATTTCGTGGGTTCCTGAATATTCATTTGCATAGGTTAACCAGAAAGCACTGTGTATGTCAGGCAATATTCTAATGCTGAGAAATTTTGGTCACATCTTGTGTTAAGGGAGTGATGTGAAGTGTTAAATTCTAGCTAAATCAGAAGCACATTCGATAGATTATTTTTCGAATAATCATTTGGTATAAAGAATATCTTTGGAGAATATTCAAAGTAACTCTCTCCTGTATCTTCATGTGATTGGGTAGGGGGTGGAAGAGGTCAGAAAAATGTGGATTCATTTCTCATCTTTGCCACTGGATTGTTGCAGGGGTTTATGTCCTTGTAGAGATCACTTTACCTTCTGTGCTTCAATTTCTTGCTCCTTGAAGGTGGCCACCTCACAGCTCTCTATAAAACAGCTCTAGAAACGTGGACATTGCTAAGAGTCCCATAGGATTTATGATTTTCACTATTGAAAAAGAACCAGTCTTTCAAGGGATGTAACAAAAGTTTTATTAAGTTGTGTAACAGGATTAAATGCAGCAGAAATAAGTCTAAAAACTTGAGTGTTAGAGTAAAATAATTTCTTTTTAAAAGTATGGCATTGCCAATAGACCAATAAGGGCGCTAAATTTTTAGGGCGCTAGTTATTTTGAAAAATATCTAAACAAGATAGGTAGAATGTTTTTAGAATAAAGTATACTTCTAAGACATCAAAAAGTCAAGTTGTGTTTTTAACCTTTTACAGTTAATTCACTGGTGTTACAACTCTGTTACTGTAATGCAATTAAGTTTAATGTTAATCAACAGAACAGTCTTCAAAGTGTGTTGTGGAGAACATTATCAGTAATTGTAACTTAGCGATACGTATGTTGTTTGACAGATTTTAGGGAATAATGCTATTAATAAGTACAGAAACAGTCTGGAGATGCTGGATGTACTTGTATACAACAAAAAGGAATATTCTCTAAGTCCGTACTACACCTTTCCTAAATCTGGTTTGCATGATTCATAGTAAAAGTGGCAGATGTTGGGGGCACTTACAGAAGTGTCACTTGGTTAAGTTGAAAATTTCATCTGTTTACCTAAAGACAGAATTGGGAAACATGTTTGACTTGCCTTTATTTTTAAGATCCCTCTATTGAGTGTAGAGAGGAGCTTTACCTGCTGCAATTCAAGGAAGTCTAGCGGTGAGGTTGTATGTTGAATGGAACACATAATTTCCATGAAGCAGAGGAACGTATTTTGAGCTATCGGTTTACAACAATGTTTGTTTAGCTTCTTGGATCCATGTGAATATGCGCAATGTAGTTTGCAAGTGTTTTGAATGATATAGACAATAGATCAAAGAGCCTTCCAAAAAGAACAGGAAATTAAAAGGGTATAATTCTTCTTTTCTTACCACTGAATCCCAGTTAGAACCTTACACAGGTAAACAAATGAAGAAAAATGAGGTAGCTGAGAGCAGTTGAAAAGGGAGAATTCCTATACAGAGACTGCAATGTAATAAAATGTCAGCTGTAAAAGCAGGCCTAAGAGAATGCCAGGGAGTACACATCTTGCCACATTGATTAGAGAGAAGAAGAAATTAAATGCAAAGATGAGAGTGGCAAAATAAGAAGAGATTACTTCATTCTTCCCATCCTCACCTTAAGGACTGATTCCCACTTACTGTGTTGTAAGAAGTAAGCTTTTCCATGTTTAAGTTAATTTTGCAGAGCTTCAAAAGCTTAATTGGCTTTGCTGCATGAGCAGTAGCTCATTTCTGCATTTTATTGTTTTTGGAAGTGTGGAGCATGACAGTCAGCAACTTCAGAGCAAGTTGCAGGGTGGCACACTGCTGAGAGCCTCTGGGAGCAGATGTTGAACCACAGGCCCAAAACCTGACATTCTTTACAATTTGGAACTTTCTAATAAAGAAAAGTGCTTTTGTTAAGTGGTTATTTTTTCCTTATCTATTCTCAGGGTTGCTCTTGTGGAAAATATTCCCGAAGGGATCAACTATTCAGACAGTGCACCATCCCATTTGTCTCTTTTCCAAGGCTGGATGAATTTGCTTAATATGGCTGAAAAGTCTGTTGACATAGTATCTTCCCAGTGGGACCTCAATCACAGTCATCCATCAGCATGCCAGGTATGTTCTAGTCTAAGAAAAGGGTGGGACTTTAACAACCTGTTCTTGGCGTTTCGCTATTAATTTTTTAGAAGTACAGCCCTTCCCTATAGCAGGCCTATTTGTTTGGATAGTCTGAAAAAAACATTATCTTACAGAGATTTTCGCCACCAATACAATAGTTTTCTGAGAGTGGTGGCACACTTGGACTAGATAACACATCCAACATATATTCATATCACTTCCATCTTAGGAAAGGATGTCATTGTGTAATCTTAAGAAACCTGCAAAATTGTACCTATATTAACACATCCATAATTAGAAAATACGTGTATAGATTTATGGATATTTCCAATTTGGTGCAACTGATGAAGTAAAAGAGCAAGAATGTGGATTAATTCTGCAGCCAAATAGTTAGAATTACACTTACAAAGAACAATGTGGCAGATGATTTCTTATACCTTTTCAAAATGAATCTTGGAAGGGAGCGGTGTTGAAGACTTCTGCAATTAAGAGCAAAGGGAAAATCATAAATCATAGTGAATGAGGCAGACATGGCATTACAATGGTGCTGTGCCAACAAGCACTTTATTCTTGAGAGCAATCCTCTTAGAAATATGGTAAGGGCAGGTTTCCTCTTAGTATCACGTGTGAAACTAAGATATCAAAGAATTGTTAGGCTGAGAGTTTCTCCTCATTTCCACCAAATGGATTCTTTGCTGGAAGAAACCTCTCAGCTGACATGAAATGGGGTTAAAATACAGCCAAGTAACTGTAAGGAATCTATTATACTATGTCATAAACTTCACTTTCCTCTCTAGTTCTCTTGATTCTGTGCAGTAAAAAAATGCCTTTGGTAGATAATAGACAAAGAGTGGTATTCTGAGCAGCTAAAGATCATACTGCAAATAGCCTGTGTTTTCGAGTCATGAACTGGATTCTACTTTTGAAAGAGGCTGTAGCCTAGTTGAATGGCATACATTAACTTTTCTTCAGAATAAATCTGCTGCACGTCCATTTAGAAGAGTGAAAATCTGAGGTGAGCAGCCAAATGGAAAATGCAGTGCAAACTCTTCCTTTAGAATGGTTATAAATATTGGAATACAGTTTGTGAATAAATTTATTATCAAAATATTGAGATTTTTCACAACGTAATTATGCAGCTAAGCTTTATTTAAATTTATTGCCTAAGAAACTTCAAACCCATGCACTGTCATTCAAGCAGATGAATTCAAAGAGATAGTGCCTTAGATGTTTTTTAGGTTGTGCATGAATTGGTATGTGCATGAATCTTTTAAAAATGTTTTGTCTGAAAAAAATTCAACATGTCATTTGCTTCAAAACCAGCAGAGCCTAACAAATCCCAAACAGAGGACAAAAATAGCAAACTGGAGATTGGGATTTCAGTAGTTAAGCATCAAATCCATTCTCATGCAAAGTGAAAACTGTAAGATGTTGCCGAATGTCAGAGCAGGGAAAGGAAGAAGAGACATGTAAGATCTGGATTTGCTCTTTCATCCTCAAATGCACTGTTAAAGCCAGAAAAATGAAACAATCTTCATAATATTCTATTCTAGTTATCTGTTTCTGCCTGCTAGTAGTCTTACAAAAGTGAGTAATTACTTCTGTTTAAAGGCAATTAATATTCCAGTCATTTCCTCATTTGTACAGCAGTGTGGGCTGAACAGCTGATAGATCTTTCTGTCAAGCTTGTCTATTCATCCTAAAACACTATACTGTTACTGGCCAATCTAATTGCTAAAGAAATTGCCAAGAGGCAGTGTTTCTTAGCAAATCGCTGCCCTAGAGAATGTGCACAAAGCTTAGGGTGTGAAAGGGAGAGGACAAAACTTGTATCGTTACATCTGCTTTCTCCACTTGTAAAATGAAAGTGAAATTTCAGAGGAACTTCAATAATTGTAATCTAGTCATTTTCTGAAGTTGAATGTCCTCAAGTCTTTACAATTTGAATTCAGGGATATTTGTCCCAAAATAGAGAAACATTTATGAAAGGTAAAGGGGTGAGATGCAACACTTCCAGGTAGTTTGGTGCTTAGTGAGTAAGTTCTAGTTGTTCCTATAAGTTCCTATATGAGTCTCGTTTTATCAGAAACTAAGAATATAACCATTTTCCGTATGGACCCACATCCTGCTCTATAACTAGCAATTTCCATTTTATGAATATTCAAGGCATATTGCAAAGCAAGGTTGTCTACAAGAGCACTTCAACAGACATGGATTTTTGAAGGAGAAAAGCTGAGTAGGCTAGACTGCTGTTTCTTAATTAGTTACAGGGTTTAGCTATGTTCTCTGCATACATGTTTATATAGTTACATACACACATGCATACATATATATATACACACGTATTGAAGGAAAATACAGCAGGAAATTCCGCAATTTGATATTCACACGTACATATATATACCCAATATACATATCATCCATATGTAAACATATTGTCCATTTTGTCCAAATGTATATTGGACATATATATATGCATATATAAAACTGCAGAATTTCCTGCTGTATTTTTCTTCATTTTTGTTTTTGGGTATGTTACCTGGTGTCCTTGACAGTTGCCTGTCCATATTTTGTTCTTACAAAGCTAAATAAACAGTCATTGCTGACTCAGCTGTCCAGGTCACAACTGCTGTGCTCAGCGGCCTCAGTTCATGAGTCTTGTTAAATTGGAGTCTTCAAATGCAAACGCATGATGCCACAATGCTGTGTGTACTTCCACAGCTTAGATGGTCAAGTAAACAAATATTTGTTTGGCAAAATACTGAGTAGGCTTTCTACACTTGTTTTTCTCACATCACCAAACCACGTTTTTTTCTCACGTCACCTTCGTGCGTTTTCAAGATCGCAGGGTAGTTGTCATACAGAGGCTTTGAGATTTTTGTGGAATGTGAATGTGTGACTTCTCCTGTGGCCATCTGATGTTTAGAGACATCAGGGGACAATGGAAACAGAATTTTTGAAGATAGCTTTTAACTAATTTGCAGTGAAGGGAGGGGTGAACATAAGATCATGCCAATTTCATGATTTTCACAATTCATTTCCTCTGGCTTATCTTGTGTTTAGAGTCTTTAATTTAGAGTAACCGTTTTTGGTTCTCATAAGAGGTCCTTCCTCACAAATTTAATCTGAAGTTTAACAAGTACGAATTAACGCCATCATGGTTTATTTGTATTGCTACAGTTATGGCACAGAAATCGGCTACAATCAGCTACAGAGATTGCAGTGTATTCAAGCACATCTTTACACAAACATCTCTTCTCTTCAGGTGGTGGCGTTACCCTGATGCAGGTAGTAAAGACTGAGGCATAGAAAAGAAATAAAAAAAGAGAGTTTTTAAAAGTGAAAGCAATTTTTAACTCTGACTGAAATTTCAAAAATTGACATTCCCTCCCTTTTCGTTAGCTATTTTGCTAGAAAAAATTTGAGAAGAGCATTTGACTTTCTCTGTTCTGCATTAAATGGCAGAAATTAAATTTAGGGTTCCTTGATTTATTTGCTCTATTGGTTTCTGCCAGCATGCTATGGTTTTTAGTGATGTTTTATAGATATGCTCAAAGGCTTGATGATAGGACAACTTTTAAAAATATTAGTAGAATTATATAGATTAAATCCAGAAGAGATTTCTGGAAGTAACCAGTTTCATTTCTGTGGAAAGAAGCAGCTAAGCATTGTCTAAACTGCAGGAATCCAAGTTACTGAAGAGCACTATATTTCCATTTTAGAGTACTTCGGTAAATACAGCATTTTTGTGTTCATACCGCCCCTATTTTATTTTTTAATGAGGAATGCATGCTGATAAAGACAACAGCAGGCAAGGGGAATCAGCCAGACTAGAATCAGTCTGCCTAGTGACTGCTAAGAAATTGCTTTGGGGGCAATTTCAGGGCCTTTTGGTAATGATAATTTTTTCTTCTTTTTTTTTTTTTTTTTAAATTCACGAGGTGGCTGTGGCAGGTACAGTTGGGATTGATATTTCAGATGTATGGTAGTTTAAGTTACCATGAGAATGTCAGTATGTTCATGTGGTATCTACTTTTGACATCCTATTTTTTCACTTTCAGTAGGATTTTTGAAACAGCCCAGTGAAGAATGTAAGAGAATGTTTTTATCAGCATAGGCAGGTTTCTAGTGGTATTGTTTGTTAAAATGCACATGGCATAAGGTAGCACACTGCAGTTTCATAGCACTTGGCTGCTACTGTTTCTCAGTCCTTGCAAGCTGAGCATATAGAGATGATTCTGACCACCTTCACGTAGACGCGCAGCAGCCTGGTATTGTCTCGCAAAGGGAATGCGGTCTGAATGACAGCATTGAGGGTTTGTATTCAACAGAAGCATTTCAAATGTGCTGACAGCAGTGACAAAACTCTTCAGACCTTCTGTCCTGTCTTTTTCCTTTTCACAGAACAGAACAGTAAAATTGCAAGTAAACATGTCAGAAAGTATAGAAACTGAGTTTCAAAGTAATATTAATGGGGAAGGAGACCAGGTTGTTTAACAATGAAGGTTTTCTAATACCCTACTTTACTATAGTACGTACAGATTTTTAAAAACAAGTTGTGAATTTTTCATAGTTGTTTACTGTGGCTGGACTAAGCCTGGGTGAGTGTATGAATGCCTGCTGAGGGATGATGCAGTGAGAGGTGAGACGGAGGGAATTCTTTCCAGTTCTGGCTCCGGGTAGTGTTTTTTGAATACCTGTACAAGCACACATTTGTGGTGAGTGCACTCCTACTCTTAACCATTGTTACTTAAAGATGCTTTAAATGTTTTAGCAATTTGAGGTTTCACCATAATTGGACAAACCAGTATATTACAAATGCACAGCTTGTGGTGTCCCTGATGGGAAGAGGGATGTATTTTCCTTTATTGGAATGCAGGGCTGCACTCCAAGTGATCTATTCACCCATAGGGTGGGCTGTTCAGCTGGCAGCATGGCCTGTAAGAGACAGACAGGTGGTCCGTCACGGATGCTGTCTTGGTCACATCAGGGCATACTAAGATTAGGTAAAACTCGGGAAACACTGTCATGTTCTTTTTTGTCCAAACTAAAATTAATACAGAATGTCTAGGCTTGTTTATCAAAGCTTTTGTAAATCATATGTAAATCAAATCGTGTGCAGGTAGAAGTGAAGTGGCAATAATGTCCAAATATAGTTACCTTGGCGAAAAAAAATGTAAAGAACCATCCCCTGAAACAAATTATTTTATCAGCTTTGGATGTTAACTTTCTAAGTATTTCTTTAGTAGAACAGTTAATGCATTAATTCACATTGACAACACAAATCACTTTCCATCAAATTTATGAATGCTTTTTCCATGTTTATTTTTGTATGCTACAGCTTTCTACTATGCTTCTAGTCAAAATCAGTTTTTACAGATAACCCAAACAAAAGTGCCTCTGTTTGTCTTTCTGCCCAGTAAATTAAATCAACACATAGAAACTGTCGGAATAGCAGTTTCTACATATATATATATATGTATGTATGTATGTAAAAAATACATATATTTAATTAATTAATGTCATGCAAGCCTTTTAGTCCTTAATTTTCCCTGCTCACTTTTTGCAGAGATAAAACTAATTAAAGTCAAAACTGGTGGTGTCTCCAGTTGCTGAACCCAGAAGAAGTGGGGCTAACAGCTGCCTGAGCTCTGGCATGTCAGGAGCCTGTCACCCCAGGGGAGCTGGGGGACGGGTCAAGGCATGGGCTGGGAACTCAGCAGAGAGCAGCACAGTGATTGCGGGCCCTTGATTCATCTGGAGTCTAGCAGTGTCAGTCTGCAGCAGTTGTGGGAAAGACCCTCCTGGGGGGACCAGGGCACCCAGGGATACTGGTCAGTGCCCCTCTGCTCCCCCAGGATGACGATGGAGCTGCTGCATAACTCTGTATGCAGCATCCATCCCCTCCACGCTACTACCTCATTAATTCTTACTTCTGGTAACATCTGCCCTGCTTCTCCTTAAAAAAAAAAACAAAACAAAACAAAACAAAAAACCACAAAAAACCAAACATGACCACTGATGTGCGAATTAAGGATCCTTTTAGCTTCATGATGAATATGAGGGAAGGACGATCCTTGACTTGCACAGCAACTCTGTGGGGCTTTTGGGTGTATGAGTGAAATCATGGGTGTTATTTCTTGCATATGGGACCACCTAGTCGCCTCAAGAAATGCTGAATCTGAGTATAAGAAGCATTTGGAGCTTCATGCAAGGCATGTTTTTGTTTTCCTGTTCTGTTAGCTATTGTCTAATGTTTTCATTATGTGAGTACCTTGTTGAATACTAAGTTCCTTTGAGCCCTAAGGTGAGCAGGGAGCTATGCTGTGGATTCGAGCAGGCAAGCAGGCATATATTACAAAAGTAAAACATAAACAGCAGTTCTGTGTTTCCATTGCAGCTTCTGGCTGCTCTGTAATTTTGAGAACGCTATTTTTAGGAGGATGGGTATTCTTGTTTTGTCACATTCAAAATAAGTGAATATTAAAAAAATCGGTCTGTACCTGTAGACAGGGTGAAGAGCTAGTTTCTGTGACTGCTTAATGCAGTAAGTCCCAGCAAGGCTCAAAGTGTCAATCTGTGCAGGCAATTACAGGGCAGAGGGTGGTTCTCCACTGTCTGCTGCTTCTGGGTGCGATGTGGGAGGAGGCTTTCTGTCTGTTTTGATAGTCCATGCTGTATCAGATTGCATTGTCCCAAGCTGCTTTTGTGTTGGCTGTTTTTCTAAGAGATCCCTTAAAGATTTTTAGAGTAACAGGTTGTACAGAGAATTGTCTACCGTGGTTCTGTGGAAAGCTTTATCTTCTACACGTTTGTTTGAAAATTGATATGACTGTTGCTTTTTTGTTTTAACTTTACATTTAGTCCAGCATTATATTGAATCTGAAGTGAGCTGGGTAGGCAGGGCAGGCACTTTGTTAGCTGATTAAACCCAAAGTTTATGTGTATTTGACTACTGATTGTAACTGGTGTCTTTTGCCGAAAGCTAGAATGGCAGTAAGAAAACAGGCTCTAACTGTGGTTGTAGTAATACAGCACAGTAGTGGTACATTGGATATTTTATTCTTGATATCGTGTAGTTAGGTGGTTCTAACTAAGCATTTTCTTTAAGTCAAAATACTGAATCTAAAACCTAAACATTTGCTATGCAATCGGAAGGTCTACTTTTTCTTTGTTTCTTGGATGTGGAAAAACGCAGTGATTTAAAATGTGGAAAAAAAAAAAAAAATCTTGATTTCTGTATTAACGAGTATCTAGTTCAGTGTGAGATTTCCTTTTTTTGTTCTGTTTTAGAAGTAAGGCTTAAATAGTGAAGTAATAACAGTGTAAAATGGAATAGCATTATTGTTTTCCATCCTGGTATAGTTCATCTAAAGATGAGCACGCAACAACTTGAAAATGTATTGTACTATGGCTAGAACCACTTACAAAAAATCATTCAATACAGAATAAGTGTAATTAACTCTTTTCCTTGCACTTTTAATCCTGATTTAACAGAATGTAATTATTTAGAAGAAAGTTAATGTAAAAATATGTTTATGCAGCATTAAAAAACTGGACACTTTTCTGCATGTCCCCCGTCATCAATAATATTGCACAGTCTGGGAAAAGGAAGAGCAAGTTTGGCCTTCAGAACAGTATTTCTCCAAGAAAAAGCTGAGTTGCTAACCTCTAGCGTAGGTTTAACCATATCTAGGGACATATTTACTCAGCAGTTGTGCAGTATGTTTTTGTTTTAACACGCATCTTTAATTTGTTTATATGCTGTTTGAACAATTCTGTGTCTTACATCTTCCGCTTTCCTTTAATGTTCTTCCCAGGGTCAGCGTCTTTTTGAAAAATTGCTTGAACTGGCATCCCGCAATATTGAGATAAAACTAGTGAGCGATATACTGCCTGTGGAATCAAAGGTATTAAACGACTTGAAAACAAAGGGTAAGACCAAGGTCTTTATGTTGTTATGCGATTGACTGATACATAATGTTCCTTTTACTTAAAAAGCAGACTCAGATGATGTATAAAATGCAAACTATTGGTTTAGCACTGTTACCCTATAATCCCGTGGCTTTCTCTGGTTCATAGTTGTCAAAAACTGGAAACTCTGTTGCTGTAGTTGAAGTAGATGTTTGCAGTTTGCAAATGGTGAAAAAAGTGGTGCAGTGATTAGATAGATGTTTAAATTCATCATAGCCATTCTAATGGTAGCCAGCGTAACCTGAGAGGCTGCTGTCATACCTTGTGGGACAAGATCCTTTCCTCTTTTCAGCAATGGCAAAATAATTTAATAAAACAACATATTGATGATCCTGAAGTGCTGGAAAATGGACCACCAGTCAGATTTAGCCAACAGGTTTTCTGTGCTACATGTATTTCTTAGGCGCGTGCTTTCCTAATTGTTGTTTTGAGGCTTAAAATCCCTATCCAAAGAGGGATTACACACTGGCGCTACATGACTAAACTTGCTTTATGTAAAGCTCTGTGGAAAAATAGCAAGAGTTTAAGAAATGCTGAAAGAAACTAGAATCTCTTAGGAGTTCTAACAATCTCACACACACTTGTCCTGAATAATAATACACTAATTATCTCTATAATCTGATAAAAGTATGATTTTTAAGGGTAGGATACATTTTTCAAAGGGCAAAAAGAAGCTATGTATTTTAATAGTGATCACTTTTGACACAGATTACTCTATGGATCACAAAGGGAATTAAGCAAAGCAGTTGCTATGTGTAGCAGCACCCTAACATAACATGTCTGTTTAGGGTAAAGAATAAAGAAAAACCCTTTCCAACAAAAATCAATCTTTATTTGTTTAAATTCCTTGTAATCTCCTGACTAGGCAAGTAAAATAAAATTACTAATGGAAGTCCTGGTCCCTTAAAGAGATAATCTTTAGATCAAGACTGACATGTTATTTAAATGTAGTAACTACAGAGACTTGCCATTTCACGATACTGCCCATTCCAGAACTTTGAATATTTCAGTTAGTGATAGCCATCCTTTGATATGAGTACGTCAGCATTGTCAGACATCTGCAAAGTAAGGAATTATCTCTTTCTGATTTGTCGAAAAAGAAATAGGTGTCTTAATATCAAGGGCAGTGAAACTGTCTTTGAAGAAGTGGTTAATTTTCCCTACGATTCTAATGTCCCAAGTTCCTACCAGTCAGAGGAGACAAGAGGTAGGGCCTGTACGTTTATATTGATATACCTGGCAATAGATATTTTATCTATCATTTATGGGGATACCCAATATCAAAAACCAGCCTCTTTCCAAAAAAAGACGAGCAAAATTTTTACCTAGAAAAGGGAGAGATATTTGTCATTAACACTTCCTTCACTTTATGTGGGAATTAATCAGACCTGTGAGCTTTTTGAACAAACAGAACAATTTTATTAGCTTCAGTTTCCCTTATGCATTGTTCAGATTTCTAACACAGGAAGTTTTAGAGTATTCAAATGAAGTGATCAATATATTTAAGAGCTCTGAGCCACAAAGAACCTGAGAAAGTCGCTTTTATATAGTAATTCTTGTGAATTTTGCTGTCATTGTCTTTGAACCTTGTAATTGTAGATATCATTGTGTACTGATGGCCTTTTTCTAAGGTCAATATTATAACTTACTGATTTTCTCACTATGATTGTGTTGGTTTTTTTTTCTCATTCCATGTTTTGGTTTACTAATTTCTACAAATTCTGGTATTTTTATTAGAGTATCTTGATTATTACAGGGTGATTGCCAGTTCTGTTGCAAGTCTTTCACCTGCATTTAGGTTTGCTCTTTGGTTGTTTTCTCCAGAAAAGCTAGGTAAATCTTTATTTGGTTCTGCATTCCTGAAAAGAGATAAGTTAGTTTTAACATTCTGTCGGATTTAGTTGTCTTAATTTTATGTTGAAATCAGCAGGCCTTGTATGAACAGCAGATTCATGGTATGTCCTGCTTGTGTCAAATAGAAGCCAACTGGGACGCTAGCTTAAAAA
>VYZM01020345.1:173180-306667 GCA_013398915.1 Dromas ardeola
AAAAAAAAACTGGGATCAAAGTAAAAAAAAAAAAAAAAAAAAAAAAAAAAACAAAAAACCTACCCCTATTTACATTAATTCAATAATATTAATAACATAGTAAATGGAAAACGTATCTATATTAGCCTTTTTCATGTCTGCTGGAGAAAAAAATTCCCGTTACCTACTGCCATTGTCTTAGCTGAGGACAAACATATCATTAAGCTTTGCTATGCTACCCAGGAAGATCTGTCTACTAAAATTATTAACCTCTTCACTCATGAGGCACTGGCCACCTGCATCCTCAGAAATCAGTCAGAATTGATCTTTGAAATGGATCTGTGCATCATCATTTGGACACGTATATTCATGAAGATAACGAATTTATTTTTTTTCCCTGCAACTGGTCAGATTTGTCTTAGGAAGTATGCCATGCACCTTTTTTTAATAGAATTGTTCCTCTTGTAGGAAAGAAAGTGGTAAATGTATCAGTAGCTCAGCCGAGTTTTGAAGCTCCTCAAGATGGACAACCAGAATACGTTTGGCTGAACAGACCCAAACTCCCGCTAGCGGTCTCTGTCTGAATTAGGCAGAGGAGGGTCCAAGCACTAGTCTGTGGTTCAGCAGCTAATAAAGTTAGCTGATTGTTCCTAAGTAGCAAATATGCTGGGACCCCAAGCCATGGGCAATAGCCTGGAGAGAAAGCACATACGTAGCTTTTGGGGCTCTTGGATTTCCGTAAGTTTTTGAGCCTGCCTTCACTTTGCTAGGTAAGCATAGGCTAGCCTCTTCTTTCCAAGGCAGATTGTATGCCAGACTCAGACTGTCTCCAGGTGGTGGGCTGTCCTACTAAACATGAGAAACAGCTGCTATTGCATAGAGAAGGTGGAAGAGCCTTGCCTTTCTTTTCAGCAGACTGGGTGATGAGTACCGCTGAGCTGTGCCCACGTGCTGTGCAGGCTGGTTTCTGGGGTCAGGATGAGGGATAATTTGGGTGTCAGCCCCAGGATGTACCTGTTGATATACTGCCCGGAAACCTTTAAGGATGCTGCAGTTCCTTATCCCATGGTTATCTACCTCACGTTGCATCTTCAGGTACTGTGCTCCCTTAAGTAGCCCAGGTAGAAGTCCTAGTCTCGACACAGTGGCATGGGTTTATACACGTTTGCTTGAAGAACTATACTTGGTCATCCATATTGTCTCATGCAGTGGTTTTTCTTTTGTACTAGGAACCATGATATGTTACAGCACTGCTGCGTCTCAGCACAGATGTTGAGACTACTTCTGCCAGCCAGATTATTCTAGCACATATTTCGTTTTTCTAGATAGGCATGCATGGAGCCCTCTTGCCTTCCCATTTCTGAAGTACTGTAGAAAGCAGCTTTAACAGAGCTTTTCCAACGCAGGGGTGCATCCTAGAGTCCTCCCTACATATCCTTCCTCTGCAGCAGAATAGCCATCCCTATTGGTTAACAGAGGAGAAAGTTGAAATCTGACTTCAGATTTGAGCTGATGGGGTAAGATAAAGCATAACTTATGTGGATGGGAGAGCAGAACTGAACTGACGTAGAGTGTAATAAAATTAGTAATTTACAGTTGCAATGTTAGTACAGATATCTGAGCTAGCTGTGAACCTGCAGCTTTGTCACACTTAAGCCTTTTTTTGTCATGTCTTTGCTATCCTGATTCACTTGAGCTAGCTGTAAAACAGGGCAGCTTGATTACAGAAGTGGTCTAGCAGCTGCAGCAATGAAACATGGATTGATTTACTGTGCTAACACATAACACACCTAGAGCTGCGGTGACAGGAGCCTCCGAGTGCTGAGATAATGTACATTTGCTAATAATTGCTGCACTGTGGGAGTGTTATTTAGTTGCAAAATTAAGCATGCAGAAATGAGGAAATACTAGTCTCAGAACATTTATTTATGATAGACTTTAATACATTATCAGATTCTATATTTCGCATAGAATACCTGGCTGGTACTTGCTATAATCTTACCACATTAATCAGAAGCTTTTCCCTTGTATTGAAAGAGAATACATCAAACGTTTAATGCCTAAGGTTCATTCAGGAGATACTATTTCTGCTGGTAATGGCTAGAATCTTTTTTTATTTTCGTATTTAATGTATGTCTCCAGGCTTTCTTTATTGCACATCTGCCAGATCCTGCACTGAATGCAGAATGATTAATTTCCTCACAGGCTTTTCCGTGCTGCTTCTCGCTGTGGTATCCGAGTGCTCCACAAATACAGTATTAATGAATTTCTTTTTACAACATCACTGTTAGGTGAGGTTGCTTGCTGTTTCTGTGTCTCAGGGACAACTAGGAATTATTAATGGCAGCACAGGCACCAGAAGCCAGATCTGAGCATTTGTTTTCTATAGTTGTAATTAATAAAAAAATGTATATTTGTAATTAGAAAAAATCAACCACATGTGAGTTCTCCCAGCTCGTGTTGTCAAAATTATTATTAAACAGGCTATAAACTATGGTTATTTTTATAGGACCTTTTGTAATATGCAGTCCTAGGGTGTGAAGTCTTCCTTCTCCATAGTAAATGTCAAACCTGTATTTCACTTTCACATATTTGTACAAATACTAAGCATATATGTACATAACTCTCTTGTGAAAGGCAGGTCTGCCTTTGGCAAAATTTGGCTCACTGTGTAAACAAACATGTTTTTTTTTTATCCTCTTTGTGCTGTGACAGTAGCTTATTAATGCTTGTTTTCAAGGTTATTGTTTTAGCCTTTTCTCAGCTGTGGTTCAGTCTACTAGATTGAAACACTTCTTGTAACACTCCCACTCCTTGCACATAATTATGTACGAGTCTTTGTTCCTCAGCAACATTTGAATAGTATCGTCTCCAATTAGCAGGTTGTTGTATCATTTCTTACGTGTACAGAATCCAAATCCCTTTCTAATTACAATCTTATTTTAGCTGACAGTGTTAATGCTTTTTAAGACATGCCAATGGATTTCCTTTCTTCAGTTTGCATTGCTTCATTCCTTTTCTATTTGCTTTTTTCCCTTTTTTGTGTGTGTTTGGTTTTTTTACTCCCTTTTCATGAATCATTTTTCATTTATTTGCAAGGAATGTTTTTTGTTTTGTCAGTGCTGACTGAGGCAGATTTGAAAAGAGGAGTCTGTCCGTGTCATAATGTAATTTTAAGAAAATAAAAATCAGCTAACTCAACTAATAGCTATTGAATGGTAGTAATGAAAGTGGAGAATAATAGAAAGCCTTTGTGCTAGGGCAGGATCTAATCACTGGATCGCGTGTGCCGCTGTTACTTGCTGAGCAGTTCTTGCACATTTGCCCAGGATCACCCTCTCTTTTAACCAGATACAACCAAACCAGAGAAACTAAAAAGTTCTATTATTGCAGAGAGACAAAAAAAAATTAGTAGGAAGTGGAGCTGTAGAAGCTTTTTGTGCTTTTATTTGGGTGCTTTAAATTGCAAACACTAACAGATACCATTCCATGACAAATTAAATCAGTTTATGCCTGGGCAGCTGCATGATCCCAGTCTCCTTTTTGCCCTCCCCACCACATGTTGTCCCTGCCTCCTTCTTTGCACCAGTGATCATGTGGTAAGACAGTTCAGGGGGCTGATTTGGCTACAGACTGCTTCTTTTTGGCTGGCTTAGTTGTCACTTGCATTAGATTTCTGCATTACTCAGGGTATGATCTCACAGACATAAATGCTGGGTACAACACAGAGATAGGAAACATGTAGCTGGGGTTGGCAAGGGAAGCAGGACCACTGGAACCTGGTTTAGACAGGCTTAGTCTGACATGGCTGCAGAATGCCCAGACTTCATGTAATGCCTAGGGAGTTCTAGTGGTTTTGTTTTTTCTTGTACTATTGTTTTAATAAAATTGTTGCATGATGGAGAGTAACAGTAAATATGATTTATATATCAGATTGAATGTGTTTAGTCCTATATTCTGTCTGCTTCTGTTGGCATGTTTAAGGTGCTGCATAGTCTTAGAGCTGTGATGCTTGTGCGACATGAGTAGTTCTTACTTTTGGCCACAATTATGTTCCCTTTCCCTGTCCAGTTGTGAGAGAATGGGAAGATGATGCCATATTTTTAATATGTTATAGAAGGACTGAAAAACTTGTGTTATGTCACAGAAAAGATTGAGATTATTTGGGAACATCGGTCCAGTTTGGTGTGGAAAAGATAAAGCTATAGGAGACAGCGAGGGCATTTCCTGATAAGTTTCTCTGGGCCTAAAACATGGTTGGGTTGTGAGGGACTTAGGGTTTTGTGGAAGCCGTCGGTAGGGTAAACCATGATGACATCAATTTATGTTCAACTCAGAATATTTGGTTTCGTTATTAGAGAAAATGTTCCAAACATGAGGACAGTGGACTGTGAGCGGATTATGAAAGAGGCTATCACTGGCAATTTTAAGAAGAAAGTAGACAAGCCCTTGGGAGGAGTGGCCTCGTGTTTGGCTCTGGTGCATGGGAAAGGCCTAGATTGCTTTCAAAGCTGGTTTTAGTAGTTCCATATTGATTTGGAAGGAGAACGTAAACTTACGTGTTTAATTACATTCATCTCAACATAAGAACGAAAGAAAGAATTTTTTTACAGTAAGAACAATCATTCACTGGAACAACCTCTCTAGGGACGTGGTGGAGTCCCCGTCGCTGGAGGTTTTCAAGATGTGACTGGACAGGGTGCTAGCTTATCTCACATAGACTCCGTTTCCCTTGAAAGGCTGGGTGAAATGATCTTCTGAGGACCCTTCTAACCAGGACTTTTCTACGATTCTATGATTCTAAGTAAGCCTTTAATTCCTCTTCACGTGAAGATAATGTTGAGAATTAATGTAAAAACTCTGCAAAGACTAAAAAGAAAATACACTCCATTGATACAATGGGAAGCTGGAATCCTGAAGCTGGGTCTTGAAGGGATTTCTGCCTGTCCAGATGGCCAGTTTTTGCATAATGTACCATAAAAATAATATTATCTGATGCATGCTCCACAAGAGTATAAAGACTGCTCTTGGGAGCTGAAGGTCAGTTGATGATTTTATGCCAGGCATTGAATGGAGTTGTAGCTCCATTGCTTTCTTGAACAGTCTTTCGTAGGCTGCATTCTCCAAGACTGTGTGAGAGGGAAGGGTGTTGATGGGATAAGCTCATGCTCTTTTAAAATTCAGCAGTACCAAAAATAGACTAATTTTCCCTTATGATTTTTCAGGAACAAGTAAGAAGGATCCTTTGAGAGGACCAGTAGACTAGGGGTGAGGCCTCCTGGAGGAAGCAAGTAATTTGGATCTGAGTTCGTAGAGTTAAACAAAGGTGGATGAGAATAGAGGGGGAGAAATCCCTGCTTCCATTCCTTTCAGATTTAAAACGTTGACATTTTTCTAAAACTCTGCCTAAGCCATACCTTAAAATATGAGAGTATTCGAAAGACAGTTAATGAAAATTGTACTGGCAAGGCCTTTGACATCTGATTTTAAATTCATTTTTATACTTTGATTTATTATGAATCAGACCTTGTTCCTTTTTTATTATTTTATATTCCTTGGGTACCCACAACAGAGTAGATGCATGCTTTGATTTAGATTTTATTAGTTGCTGCTGGATAGTGTTTCCTGATATTTTCTCAATAACTTCCAGCCTGTGACAAGCAATCTTAAAGCCAATTCCAAGATCAAAGATCTCATTATGTTCTTTACCTCTTAGAACCTGCATAATAACTTTGACAGAGTTCTGCATAATGAGAATACTGAGCAGAATTTCCAAAACCAGTTGCATCCCATCTTAAAAGAAAGAAGCAGGTACTGGTTTTGCATCACAGATGCAAACATTTGAGTATCTACCTAACATCTAGGCAACACTAACATGCAAAAACTCCTGCGTGATCAGTTTTGGGGTAAACATCTCTCTGTTTAGGCACCTAAACTCTTTTACCTCAGTTTATCATGCAAAGTGAGAACTAACGTCTTGGTAGCAAGGAAATGTTCAACATTGTTTTTATGCCTAAGTCCCATGAGAACTCATATGCAGTGTCTCTCACTTGTTTCAGTTGGAGAACTAGATCCTGCAATGTAAGGTAAGCCATGTCCAACCTTATGAAATATGGCTGAAAAGAGCAGATGAGTAGCATTTTTGTTACATCTTAGACACACATACAGATACACAGAACGTCTTTGACACAGAGCATCTGTGTGAGTAGCAGAAGATTAGGTTAAAAATCCTGCTCTGCCTGGAAGTTTCTAAATTGTCAACTTGAAGAAGAGCTGTCTCTCTTACCAGAAAGCAAAGTGTTTAAGATAGTATTCAAAATCTTAAACCTTGTAAAACAGAAATTGCAATTATAGATTGGGAAGTGCAGAGGGTATTCTGTAGTGGCACTCCATTGGTCCTTCCTATTTGAGATCTATCAGTTTGCAGAAAATCTTCTAATCTCTGTATGCATTTAAAGATGACTCTGTATTAGTCACACATTCATTTGGGATGGAAGAAACCTAGCTTCCAGTCCCTGCTCTGCTTCTGCTCCTGCTGCTGCCACCAGATATATTTTGAAAGAAATGTCTTGCCATTATTTCTGAAAGAATTATTTTAAGCTTTTGATTGTAGGATGGGATTTTGAAACTTCATTGGAGAATCGATCCTTCTGTGGAATTCCAAATGAGGGTCTGGGGTAAACAACATACATAGGCATTGTCTGCTGCCTAGTTTATTTTTTAGCTTAAAAAAAAAAAAAAGCTGCTCATATTCCAGTTTTTACTATAGGTTCTATAAGAAACTAGATGCCTAGTCTGGGTATAAAACTTCCACTGGACACGGAAGTAGCCCCAAATTAGGCACCATAATAGATGACAATGTGAAACAGCTTATTTTCTCTTATGAGTCTGAAGCCCACCAACTTTAAGAAGATGTAGGCATGGCCTGCCTTATAGAGTTCTCTAGCACAAGAGAATTAGTGGCATGAGGCTGTCACATCCACAACCAGTGGCGGGGGGGTGGCGGGGAACAAACCCCAAACCTCACTATAATTTAAATTCTGAAGGCAACCAGGGCCTTGGGTTGTACTGGCTTGTTTTGCAGAGAGGGAGAAGGAAAAAGGTTCGCTTAAGCCAAAAACTCTGTGCCCACCAGAGCCAGATGTGCAAGCAATAAATTCTAATTCTAAACTTTACAGCATATATGTCTGTAGACTTTACTTAGAAATTAATACCTTTGCTGAGAGGAATGGCTGTGTTCCCGGGGACAGTACCTTCCCATTGGTAACGTGTACTTTTGCATTATAAAATACCAGTCACATGCTTTCCAATATCTATAGCCATTTTTTCAAAGACCCATAAGTAAATAAGATTACATTTCTTCTTGATGAATTAGGGCTAGATGTGCTGTAAAGCACTTTCAAGATGCTAGGTGTATAGTAGAAACAATATCATAATTCTTCTGCTTTGAAATTTGTAGTTGAAAAAGTCTTTCATGGTAGATTGATCAGTATTTTAGTACATAATTTCAGTTTGCAAATGTCCTTGCACTTGAGTCTGTTACAATGTGTGTGCATTCATGGATTTAGCAGAAATGGATGTGTTTGTACTTCATAAGCTCCAGCACAACTATGAGTGCTGGTAATCCAGCTATCTTGTGAGCAGCCAAATTGCTTTTGTCTGGTGGTAACTGATCAGGTCCAATATCGCAGGTTCGTACCACAGGGATCATCTCCAAATCTTGCTTGATAGTTTACGTGCTGGAATGGGTTCTTCCTGTATGGCAGTAGTTGGTTTGAGTCACTGACACGTTTTAGTACAGAGGAACCAGTAACGGATGGCATTAGCAGAAATTAGTTGTGACATTTTTAAAGCATATGGATAGCATGCAAGTTCCTACCTACAGTTAATGGAAGCGCTGGTAAGAGCTGCCAGGGCCATCTGAGCTCATAAAACATTTGTTGGGTCGCGTGCTCCCTCCCTTTGCAGAAATTTTGGCACCCCATACTTTCTCTTGTATGGGAAAGTGCTAACACTATCTTATCCTGAAAAGAGATGTGAAGGCTAATGGTCCTACATAGGGGTCCAAAGAAAGCAGGGTAATTTGTTGTCAGTGAATTTTGTCTTGTCCTTTCATGTGGTTCCCACATGTTTCATATCCACTTGAAGCCTAACTGTCTTCCTAGAACTGTACCTTGGTCAGTCACAGCAGTCTTGCTGGTATGATTTTTGATTGCTACTGTTTGTGAGCAGGCTTCAGCCTTCCCAGTGATGGTGAGTCTTTGATCTGTCATCTTGTTCAAGTTTTTTATGTCATCTAGACTGAAATGCAACTTCAAACCTGGGTAACTGAGAAAACCATCATCTGAAGTGACATAACACATCCACTTGGATCTCTAAGGCTGTGTACATGTTTTTACATTCTTCTAGCTTCTTAGCTGCTTAGCTCAATCAATAGAACACTTCTGCTTTAAACCTGCAATTAAAGTATTGTGTGCTCAAAGTTATATACGAAGTTGTTAAAAGCATCTAAGAGCATTAATAAATGTCCAAACCAAGCTGACACTGTTATACTGACACCATTTGGTTTTCATTTGATGAACGCTTTGGAAAGGCTGCTCAACTGTGCCCAGCCTTGGGTTGTTGCATACAGCCCGATTGTACCATAAAGTTAACCCATGTGAGCAAATCTTGCTGGTTTATAAAGCATTAGTTATTAAGTTTTATCTTTGTAGGAAGGAGTTGCCACTATCACGTTAATACTGATCTTTCTGGTAATCTCCTATATCAATTTTCAAATTAACCTTAGGCCTCTACAGAACTTTGGTGTGTTATGAAATTTTACACAGCCTAATGGTTGGAAAGTAAATTACATTAAGCTTGCTCTAAAGTAATTCAGCTGGAAGAAAAGTTCCCAGAATGGTATCTCTACGTTACTCTCCATCATTTCCATCTCTTATTGCACACCCTGTAGAGTGATTGTCTCTAATGCTTACACTTGAGAACAGAGTGCATTCAGTATCTTTTCCTTCCTTTGGACAGAATATTAGCTATATATAGTGTGCCAAATATTAGTAATTATGTAGTGCAAGAATTGACAGTCGCTTCAGGGATTCAAAACAGGTCCCTGCTCTTGATACTTTTAAACTCACTAGTCATGTTTGCATAAAGTGATCGGGAAAAATACCAGCAGGGCTATAGGACTACATAATATCTATACTAAGCTTCAAAATCACGTCAAAAGAAAATTTTGGTGGTTGCAATACCAAACTTTCAAAAATAACAGTTCCTAACCAAAGGGTCACAGAGCAACTGTTCTCAGCCATAAGGCAATGGAAACAAACTGAGGGTCAGTTTTCTGCACTGCTAGGGTCAGCAGAACCGCATGCTTACGGAAGGAGTATAACAACTGAAACAAGTGGAGGATGATATTCCCCTTACTCTGTATATCCTTTTAGCAATTTGTAGGTTAGGAACTGCCTTGTCATGGAGTTCAGCAATCTGTTACGGTGTTTGGATGATTTTTTTCCTTTATTTGTGCAATCACTTTTGAATCTATTTGTATTTTTGTCTTCCACAAAACACTATGCACAGTAGCAGTGCATTCTGCAGCTTCAGTATCCATATTTCCTCAAAATCTTTTTGATTCAATTTGTATCGTTTTACATTAGTTTAATTTTACTTTTTTCTCTTTCCTTTTCTCACTTGGACTCAAATCTACTTACTGAGGGATACCATTTTATCTCTAACGTTCTACTTTATCTTCCCTTTTAACTGTCCTGGTATCATCTTTTGGGAGAGGAGTATTTAGTTTTGGGAACCATACGTTTATGCTGATGCTGAATCTCTATTAAAATATTTTCAAGTATTGCCAGGAAACCAGTAAGATTTTGGCCTTTGATTTTCTCTTGGCATACATCCTTATGTTGTGAAGGTCTTCCTTCTGAAATTAAACGCTACCAGAATAGCCGTGTGAGATGCAGATGTTGTTGTCATAAAGATAGCGAGCTGGAGTACAGTGTGGTCATCCTCATAGGGGCTTTTTGATAGCTGCAGCTTGAATCAGTATTATGCATTGCTCAAAAGAAATCAAGAGTAGTTTATCAGCTTGTGCATTCTCTAATTGGTCCATGAAGCAATCATTTATAGTATGTAAAAATATATTCTCTGCATCATGTCTTTTTGTGCCATCAAGCTGTTTGCAGTTATGGTACAGACTTTATTAAATATGACATATTCTTCTTCCCACTGGACCCTATCAAATTATTATGCTTATGTTAAGCATGTGTAGCATATTTTATTTCACTATAGTTTTCGTTGTGTTTTCTCTTCTTTCACTTACTGAACACTGGTCAAGAACTCGTCTGGGGACATACTTGTTTCCTTTTTTTCCCCTGTGTTACTAACACTGAAATAAGAGTGCTTCATGAATATTCAAGAATAAATGTTCATGATGCTCACAGGAAATGGAAGAATAGCTCGGTTCTCATTTTAAAGATGAAGAAATAAGACACAAGTAAGAGACAAGACATCCACTTATTTTGATGCAAGTTTGTGGCACACACAGTCTGGTTTTTGTTTTAGTTGTTTTCTTAAAGAGTGTTTATCACTGTGTAGCACTTAATATGTATCGGTGTCATTGTGAACAAGATTAGACCCCAAGGGCTCAAACTAAGTCCTCAGAAAATGACACGTGTGCCAGTCCTGCCCTGCCCTCTCTCATGCAGAGAAACTTTGTGGAACATCACCTGTGGGATCCAAATATTCTGGGTAGTTTCAAGCAACTTAAAATATGAGACTATTCTTTTTATCTTGAATCCTAGCCTTGTTTTCTCTATTTGTTTTGTCTTTTGTAATCACAAGAGAGGTCCAACAGCAGCAGTCTTTATTCCAAGGACCTGTTCCTCCCCCCCAGCAGAACCATCCCCCCAGCAGAACCATCTCCTGTGCTTCTTATGACTCTGTTAATGTCTAGTACTGCTTTCAGTTTGATCTTTCATTGTTTTCATGCAGGAGTTGCCTACCAATATTCAGCCACGTTCACCATCAAATCCTTATCATTTCCAGCTTACATGCATTTTATAGTTCAAATCTAATTGATTTCCCATTGTATCTTTTGTCTTGTTGCCCCATGCTCTCATCCCTCAGGCTTTCCTGAGTGTGCGTCCACCTAGCTACTTCAGATGGGCTCCTGAAGTTATGGCAGCACTTTCTCCTGAAGCTTAGAGTGAGTGCCTTTAAAGAATTGGCACCAAGTTCACAATGTGATTATTGCGACTAGAAGCAGACATGCTGCCTTCTGGCCTTGCTTTCTCGGGATGCCAGTGTGCAGCTCCAAGTAGTCCAGTTACGCAGCCCCTATCCTGTACCCTGCGGCTATTCCAGATGATTCTGAACTGGTCCATCTCTGACTCTTAGTGTCCTCGAGCTTATTCTGTCTGTCCTGTGTGGTTTGGAGAAGAAAGAGAAGTCCTACAGACCTGGTTCTCCACCAGTTCAAAATGTCAAAGGGGAGTAATATAGCTATATTCCTGTCCTTCACAGACAGTTGCTGATATTTACAGTGGAGAAATTAGATGATACTTGTGGTCTAGTCCCTCTGGGACACTAAAATCCTCCGTGATTGCAGTGTGGGGTCACTTTTATTGACTGTATATTTTGTGTGTCCTTCACCCAGCTAATAACATAGAATCTGTGGAGTTGTGGCTTCCTTTTATTTTGCTTTCTACATTTTCAAATAGGCTGTTTGGATGAAAGTCAATCTGTGTTAAAAAGCTGCTAACTGACAAGCAATTGATTTGTATCCCTTATATATTTCCTCAAAGACAAAGCATTCTTTTCTCACATGCTTTTTATTTTTCCTCAGTGCACTGTGTGGATTTTTTGCTGTTGACATTGGGCTGTGTCCATTTGTCTCTTTAAAATGTCTCCATTTTAACGTATGAAGTATCTGGGTGACCAAACCAGAATGCTGAAGCCCTCAAAAATGCATCTGACAGGCTGGTCAGAACAATAGTAAATCAAGCATGATTTACTTCAGTCTGCCACAGCAGAGCTGCAGTGTCTGTTCTACATGCTTACTTTTATAAAAGAGACTGTAAAAGTGCCTTGTTCTCTTAAGAACCTTAGACCCATGGTAAGAAACGAAAGCTCAGCTTTAGTTGTTGTTTGGACTAAGAAAGCAAAAAGAAATTCCCACAGTCCCAATCTGCAACAACCATCAGCACTCTCGTCTGTCTTTTTTTGGGTTTTATATGATGAGTTAATACCTACAGGAGTTCTAGCACATGCTAAATAAAATAAAATTAGGACCAAACTGGGCACCTCAAAACTGGGGTTAGCCTTTAAACTCTTAAGACAAACTATTTTTTCCTTTCCACAAATTTATTTGTAAAGACTTGGAGAATATATCATGTTGCTTATGTAGTTGGAGAATAAAATATGTTCCTCGAGTAATTGGAGAGTGGGGGAGTGAATGAATAATTGAATGAATATATGTGATAAATGAAACAATGAATGCGTGGGCAAGGGTAAGAGTGAAATGATGAACTGAGCATGAAGTGGGAGAGAGTGAAGGAGAGGGAGGAAGAAAGACGTGGGGAAAATGAAATAAAAGGGAGGAATTAATCAGATAAAAGAGAAGGGCAGAAACACAAAATAGAGTAATTTAGGAAAACATCAGAAAAGAATGGCAAAAAGTGAAGTGTGACAACATAGATGAAAGGAGAGAAAAATAATTGGAATTGAGATAACAATGATCTGAAAAAAATAGAAAATTCAAAGGCTGACTTGGCAGGATAATAGGACAGGATCAAAGGGAAAAGAGGTAGGGAAAGATGCTGAGAGACAAGTGAGAAGTAGTGAAAGGAAATGACTGGGCCACTGGCAGACCTGGCTTAGTTCTGGCTGTGCCTCTGCTTTCCTTGTATGGCCATGGCCAGGTCAGCTAGTGCTTGGCTTCTGGCAGCCTGGGGATATTCTAGGGCTGCTCAGAGAATCAGTTAAGAAAGTGCCGAGGAAAAAATCAATTCTATTATGAAGGTACTGTAGAAATAAAAAGCAGTAGGCTTAGGACCGAAAAATACTTGCCCTCTGAGGAGGCATACGCCATCCGCTCCTCTTTGCCTGCTCTGCAGTATGCTTTCCCACCTTCCAGAATTGAGATTTCTCCTTCACAGGAAGGAAACTGACAGAATCCAAAGCAGAGCTACGAATGCCAGGACCATGCTTTGGGAATGACTGCACGAGCGTCGTTATTGCTGGTCAGCACATTTAGAAGTGTCTGTTGGCAGTACTGGTGATTTTAGAATATATAAATATCACAATGAAATCATCTTGATAATTTAAAAAGAGAGAGGGATAAATAGTTGCTGTGTTTTTTGGTAGGGATTTATCCTTGTTCATTCATAGGGGGTTGTGATTCTAATTCCTCATGTGTTAAGATGAAAAAATGTCCCTGAATTCTGGATGTTTCATCTAGGAAGTATATAACAAATCTAGTGCTTCATAATGCTAATCCAAGTAAAGAAAAGAGTCTTTGAAGGGGAGTGGGGTAAGCAGTGTGTGAGTTTACTAATCTATTATATTTAAAATAGCTTTCTTTTATAGTTAAAATATATGCAATTATAATTAGGCAAAGAAAGAAAGCCACAATCCAACTTTAGTAATGCTTTTACCGATACTATTATGGTCCTTCTTTAAGCAGTAATATGCTTTGTCGCCTAAATCAACTAAGGAAGAAAATTACTTTTTCCAATCTCTAAAGCAATCACTTTTATAGTTTCATCTAGTAAATGAGCAGTCTACTCTCCAATAATGAAGGGCAAAAACAGATGTGGAATTTTTTTTAAAACATTCTATCAAATTTTGGTTTACTCTAGTTATCTTACAGACTCTACTGAATCATCAGACTCACAAAACAGATTTATACTCGGAAAATGCTATTTAGAGGAATGCTGAGTTCTGCTGAGGGGAAAGAATTGAACTGATCATCAGTGCTCTCATTATTCAAAGTTTTATTCAAAATAATCTATGACTATTGATATGAAATACCTTAAATAGCTCAAAAAGAAGTAAAAATTTGATTGAAAAATACTGATGTCAGAGTAAAGTCAGTGCAAAATGTGAGGATTTAGCTCATGCTTGCTGCATCAGGCAGCAAAACCTGTTGAGATGGACATGAAATGTTTGCTACTTTCCATAAAATTACTAGAGGGCAAGGAAAAGCTGTTTGGATCTTTTTAAGTTACGATAGATTCTTGTGCACAGACTCAATTTAATTTTTTTTTTTTTAAGGTAGTCTAAAATGAGAGTCCTAAATTTTGTCCTAAACAATAAGGGCTTCTATAGCATATATGATACGGAAATCACTGACTTCAGAGGCCAAACCCGGGGGGAAAGTTGAAGCATGAGTTGAAGCATGTCTGTTTTCCTGAATTGTTCAATATAATGAACTATAGTGTTGGCTGCTTGCATTTGTGGGGTACTTGCTTATCAAGTATCTACTGGGTGGCAGCATGTTCCAAGGACATGGTGACATGGATGTGTCTCTGTTAAGAATATAATAAATGTTTTCTGGTGGAAAATGTAGAATGTAAAATTCTACAGTAACAATTAAAAATCTTAAATAAAAAGTCAAGTACGCTCCACAGGTTATAAGAAAAAGTGGGAAGAAAGGAAAGAACTGTTACAGTGCAAATAATAACCCACGGGGTAACAAGGTCAATTTACTTTTAAAATTCATGTTGTTATATATTCTGCATTAGAGAAAAGTGGTATCAGGCTTCAAATCCTGTTTCTAAATGGAGGGGGGGGGGAGCAGATGTTCACATGGGCTGCGCTGCATTTTGTGGTTTTCCTTATGGAATCTCAGTGCTTCTCAAAAAATGAGAAAGGAACGAGTTTGCTCTGGAAATTGTATTTCCATTTTTGGACAGATCAGAGGTCTGTAGTCGTATGAGTTTCTTCCTTGTTTGCCGTCTAAAATTCTGTGTATAGATTAATTAAATGTGCACACATGTGATTCATCAGCTGAGGTACCTGCTATTCACATGGAAGCTGAAGAAGAGTGTGCCTGTGCAGAATAGATACCTGTTCTGTGGGTAAAGAGACCTCTTATCTCTATGCTGTTGTATTTGTTACGGTTTCCCCACCCTGCATTAAGAACATGTGGCTTTTTGTCAGTGAATCAGAAATTATGTTTAGCTGGGTGGGTAAGTACTAGAAAGAAATATTGTCAGGTCTCTCTTTTTGTGTCTCCTGTGATGTGGCATGGGAAGTGTTTCAGTTATATGTTTTGGTTATTTTTTTCTGCTGAGTAAATTGAAAGGCCCTAGCAGGCAGCGCAAAATGCATTCACATGGGTGAGAGCTGTAACACTCTTACACTGAACTCTGTGTACATCAGGGTACTTAGCTGAGAAATTGGTATTTTGATTACTTGGACGAGCAACAAAGGCCAGCGCTTGACATCTTCGAAGCCACTGTAAGGGCGTATTTAAATAAATGTTACCTTGATATCCCAAGATGTCACTGAAGTTAAACAACCAGTTGAAAGAAATTAATTCTGACCTTTCCTTTGTTCTCAATAATCTGCCGTCCTGCATCCAGCGAGCAAACTCTGCACACATGAGGATCCCCTGATGGGTCTTCTCTGGATCTTCTGTGTCACTGTGGATCTCTGTGGAAGCGCGTGGGAAATGTCATCCCAAGCAAATGCCAGCATTGCCCTCCTAGCTGCTTTGTTTGCACATGACAAATGGTTATGCAAGATAAAAGGCAAACAAGTACTGGGGCTTGCCACCTTGAATTTCTCAGAGGCCTGATTTTGAGAGGAGCGGAGGCTGCCGTTGCGTGGGTGTACCTTTAAAGGGCAGCACTGGCGTACGCAGTTCCTGCATCTTGTTGGACCCAGCCACAAGCCACTTGTTCCCCCACTTGCTCTATGCCTTCAGTTGTGCTGGAAAATATGTTTACAGCCGTGGGGTGAGCTGGACTAGTGAATTGTTCTTTATTTGAAAGAATCATTTTAATTTTATTTATTTTTAACGTGGTTCCATTTTCTGATCCAGTTTGTTCCTTGGACCCAGAAAAAGCTACTTGGGCACAGCTGAGGAGGTGGTGGAGGGAAGAGAAGGGTTTGCTGATAATAAGATCTGTTCGTACCACTACTACTGGTGGGGTTTTTTGTTGTTTTAACCATGCCAGTTGTAATTCTGTAATACTTTGTTTTCAGACAGAGGGTTTTGTAATGCACATTTCTCAGTATTTCTTTTTCTTTCTGCTCGCTCCTGTCCCCATACTCAGCTCTTGGCTTCCTCAGCTGTGTGGATAGAGCAGTTTCTGGGGCTGAGCTGGCTCACAGAACCTATTTTAATCCACTGAATGAGTGAAAAACAAAGCAAAAAAACATTGGTGAGTTGTAGAGGATATTTTTTCTCCCTGATTGTGCAGGACAGAGCCCAACAACATGTTACAGTCTGCTGGGGAAGGAAGGGAACTAGGCGAGAAGCTGGCTTAGTGCCTGGAGAGGGGGCTGGGAAGTCAGCCGGCAGCAACGGAGACCTCTCTTCTCACACCCGCAACTCTGCAGGGAGATCCTTGACTGCAGCCCGTCTGCTCAGGGAAGCTCTCTCGTAGCAGCCTTTCCTCCAAGCTCCAGCCAGGCAGGGACATGTGAGCCGGCTGGGGAGCATGCCAGTGGAGATGAGTGGTGGCAGCACGCAGGGGACAGAGAGTGTTTTCTGCATGTTTCCCCTGAACCACCCATGCCGCAGCCCTGAGCCCATGAGCCCAGCCATTGCAATTCCAGTGCCTGCTGCAGGTGCTCATATCTCTCCAGAGACAGACCAAGAGACGCCCAAGAGACCAGGAGAGCTACAGTCAGATTCCTCTCCAGTGCACTGATTTCCTCAAAATTATCTTTATATTGGTGACCTCAGGTGGTGTAAAATACAGCAGCAAGCATTACAGTAATTTTTCATGAAAATATCTCCGTCAGAAACAGCTTCATTTTACTACAGGCAACATTAACTTTGGGGGGTGATGTTGTTTTGAGAAGCTGCATCTGCACTTAGTTTATGGCTGATTGTACATCGGGAGTGGGAATTTCATTCAGAAAGAAGATATGTTTGTCATGCAGGTAGTTTGAGTGCTACAGTTTAAGCAGGCTAAGGTGGTGTGAACAGAAGCTGTATTGCGAAGGCTTTCTGGGGATTGCTTGGGCTTGTACTAGAACATAATTTCTTTCTAAAATTTCTTTTTTTGTGTGTGGCAGCTGTATATGGAGCTGCTAAAGAAAATGAATCAAGGTTTTTATTGTATACTTTTTGTTTTTCAAATTACTCTGGGCTTGGGCTGATGAATAGCATATAATCCCAGAGTGGATCCCATTCAGTCCTGGTAGCTTTTAAAAAGGGAGGTGAGGAGCAGAGGGAATGTAAACGAAACAGCTGATTCAAAGTTAAGGTATTACCATCAGAGATTGTCCTTGAGTGTTGTCTCTTTAAAATAAACCCAAATCATTAATCCTTCTGGGACCAGGCAGACTTTAAATTGCATTTCAAATCCAATATTCCATAAAGAGCACAGAAATAGTGAATAGTCCAGTTTCTCTTTTAATCATTCAGAGATGTAGTAAAAATGACTTTGTTGTCAAGTTGTGCATTCCTCTGCTTTTGTACTTGTCCTCCTCTGAGTGCTGGCAGGTCACGCTAATGGGGCTTCTGGAACAACTCCAGACTTTTTGCAATCAGTCGAGAAAAAAGCATGAAAATTCCTGGGGAGATGATCCTCTGCCTCAGTCACTTGTGTCTGCTCAATATGAGACAGCTACTCTGCCACTTGTGAACGGGGTATGGAAAACTCTGGATTTTTGTCTTGGTGGAATAAAAATTATTTTTATTCATGGATGTATTTTGTGCTAAGGCTTGTAACCAAAAGCAAATAAATAAAATGAAAGTGTCTATTGCAAAATGTAGGGAAGGAGACATCCACTTTATATATCCGTATGCATACACATCCATATCTTAGTGAGCAAATTGTATTTTGAAAAATAAGTTTGGGACCTAGGGATAATAAAGGAACTTCCGTTGATCTTTCTGAGTTAGCACATGATGATTAGCTGCATCTATACTGATCTGTAAAACTCAGTCTGTCACACAGTGGCAAGTGCCGTGCGTGCTGCCTCCCACCCGTGCGGCAGCCTCCCAGAGAGGCTGTGCAAGGTGCTGTGCCAGCTGCTCAGGCACCAACTGTACTCCAGTGTGCACGTGCTTCTCACCTCTAGCATTCATGGTATGGACCAGTTAAGTCTGCTCTTGCCTCTGGCATGAGGCCACCCTCCAAAAGGTATAGATCAAAACGTGCATTTTTGTGTGCCAAGTGACTGTCAGCAGTGGGGTGAAGCAAAGAGGCCACTGCTCACACTTTCACACTCCTTTTTAAAGGTCTCATTACGTGGAGCATTTGCTTGGGAATACACTAAATTAGGAGAGGGGGGAAAAAACAGTGCTGTGAGCAAAGGTTATGGACATGGTGATGAGGAGAGTGAAGGGATGGCAAGAATAGGGTAAGCAGAAGGCAGCTGTTCCTCCTGTGGCCAGCTTGGTGGTGGTGTGGGGAACGGCGGCTGGAAGACAAACAGTGAATTGGATGTGGTGCAGGAGTATTTGTCAGGTTCAAACAGCAAATATACAAGAGAGCTGTAAGCAGTGCTGCTTTCACTGTCCAAACTCATTTCATATATTAGCGCTTCCTTGTATCCTGCTGTCCCTTCTTCTTTGCAATCCCTCTACAACCTCTACTCCCCTATCCTACCAACAGCCCTGTGTAGCTCCCCCTGCCATCAGCTGCTGTGCCTCTGCAGCCTGCATTTGACAAGCTGTTTTCCCAAAATGGGGAAGGACAGGCATTCAAAAGCCCCTGTTCATCCTCTCCACCTTTATAATGCTCCTGCTCCTAGCAGGGGGTAGCAGAGCCCAGTCTGGCTCCACGACCCTTTCTCCCGGGGCTCTGCACAAGGCACAGTCCCAACATGTGCCATCACATCATGTATCTCCATTTCTCTCTACCCTCTTTTCTGCTGCGGTACTGTTTTCTACTGTCAGGGCTAATGAGGTCAGGACTCTTGGTGCTTTTCTCATGCTTGCTCTGCCTGTTGTTTATCACTGATCACTCTTGCTGCAACTTCCCAGATAGCTCGCTCTGCCTCTCTTCTCAGTTCTTAAGTCCTTTCCGATTTTTCTCTCTGTTTTTAAAAACACTATAGTGAAAGTAAGAAAGTTGTGTGAAGACAGAAGGCCAATTTTAGCCGTGGTACAAGCAAATGCAGCTTCTGTTTCTTGGGCGTTATGTTTGCTAACTCCAGAGTGAGTTTAGCCTGTAACTGGTGCTGTTGAAAACTGTTGGAGGCAGAATTTGCATGTTTGCTTTCAAGGCAGCTGTGATAATAGCAGCCTAAACAGTTGCTCTTTCTGGGTCTTCTTTACAAAACTGGTTGACCATATCCACCAGAGAGGTGATTTGGCTCAGTGATGTTGCCTTTGTACCAGGAAAACCTGGTAATATCCTAGACTGCTTGTAGGCGTTGGATCTAAAGCCTCCTGGTGCACCGTCTCTACGCTGTTGCATTAACCTGGATCTGGAGTGGCAGCCCTGTAAGCCCCAGCCTCCTGCAGTCTCCCGTGAAGAAGTCTCCCAGTTTGTGTAGTGGCCTGGTGACCTTGCTTGAGCAGCAGTAAAATCCACAGGTAGCATATGCTGCAACACAATTGTGCCAAGATGCTCTTCGCAATGACACAGTTTTTCATGATAGAGCGTATCTCACAAATTTGATTAAAGTCTCTTGCTAACAACTTAGAGTTTTGACTCAATTTTATAGAAAAGATCCTAGCCTTAAGCTCCTGTTCTTGAAGTCACGCTTGCCGTGTAGCCTTCATGACGTTGTTAGTGGAGTATCTGAGAGCAGGCAGCTAGGCCAAATAGGATGTTGCAAGACTAGAAATGGTAAATGGCACTTGCTTGTGCCGTCCTTCTTCTTTGGGATTACTTTGGGGATTGGATTTCTCTTAGAAATGGATGAAAAGTCAGTCTTTTTGCAGTACTACTAATGTCTTCTGTTTTCTTCCTTCATTGTGAGACAAAGCAAGAGGCTAAGTGGTAGCCTGGCACCTACTGGCTGTGTTCCTGTCACATGGAGAAAGTCCAGGCTCTCAAGGGCAGGGTCCCCTTTGTGCATCCAAGACTGCATCTCATCTCCCTTAAACAGAGTGCAAAACCTTCCCACCTAGAAGAAAAAGTACTCAGAGAAATGTCTGTTACTTAAAGCATGCTGTGATCCCTACACTGGTCTTTTTTATTTCCTGCAGGGAGAGGGCAATCTGGCCCAGCCTTTAGAATGCACAGTTTTATGGGACAGGCAAATCCACTTGAGTTTTAAGTGGCAGTGCTGGTTTTCTTTAAGATCTTACCCTGCAGTTTAATCTTCAGTGAAAGAAAATTGTTAGGTTTCTTTTTTTTAGGAGTCTGGCATCTGTATTAGCGATCAAGCCTACAAATTGTGCCTTCTGGTTGAACTCAGTAGCCCCACAGCTTTGTGTAATTGAGACTGCAGCATGATAAAGAGTTCTGTTACGGCTTCACGTATTGATCAGTCCAATTTAATTTCCTCATGGGAGCTGGACCATGCTAGGGATGATGGATTGTGTTGAAGGCCTGATAAGCCTATTTTAACAAAACATCTCAAGGGCTTCTGGAACAGAGGCAATTATCAATACTGATGCATGTTTCCTTTCATCAAAAGTTAAAGGCTCATTAATAGGCTGCACAGCAGCTGCTGTTTGCAACACATGACTCTTTTTTAATTAACGTGGAGATACTGTTTCCTTAAGTCTTATGAGTTGGCTGTTTCCAGAAGGAAAAGAAATTGGGTTCCAGGTTTTGATTTTAATAGTATGTGTGATAGCAGTATCTCCTGCACTGCTACCTTCACTATTTTGGTAATTGAAGCCTAGATTATATTTTAGAGTGATAGTCCCATCCCACTGCTTATGTCCATCGCTTACGCCCACAAATCCTGATGTTTTACGACTTTTGAATTTTGTGTCAGGTTACTGATGATGTCTGCAATTTTTAACATTAGTATTACTGGTTATATTACTGGTATATTATTACTGGTTACTGTTGTAACTTTGATAATCAGCATTTTTGTTTGGCATTGGATATTTCAAAAATGTTTTTAAACTGTGTTGTTTTTAGGTTCTCAGTTATGACAAGAGAGCTCCTTGTTGTTTCTGACTGTTTTACCTTTCCTATACAAAAATCCTAACATTTCATTTATAACCTACTTGATGTAGGTGTGTTGTGGGTGTTAAATTCATACTAATTCATACTGCTATTTAATGTTGCAAATTGGATGTATGGAAAGAAAAGACGATCAAGGCTAACTGCCATGTTAAACTTGATTTTAAACAGTTTTCAGATAAGTAGCTAGGAGTTTAGTGCCTTACAGAATTGTTTTCCTTAGCTAGTAGGAGGAGTTGCTTTTGTTTTGTTTATTCATCAGAAAACAATTTAAACCATTTAACACCTGCTATAGTGTTTTCTGATTTCTTTTCCATTTCACACACATTATCTCATTAATTAGCACAGTTTTGTTCATTAATGCATGGATTGAAATTCAGCAGCAACAAGTTTAAAGGAAAATTGGTAAATACCTTTGTTTCTAAGCATAGATGAATGTGAATGGGTGATACCTAAAAAAAACTGGAAAGGTAATTGGGTTGCAGGAAATATAATTGTACAATGAACCAAATTCTGTTAACTTGCTCAAGATCCTACGTTGCATGTTTGGTGCTTCATGAAAAGTGACACCTTACCTGACTTTTCTTCTTTTCGTGATGTCTGAACTTCTAGGCTCATTCATTCAAGTGAGAATTACAATCTTCATAATAAAAAAGAAATATTTAGCACTGGTAACTGTGGCTTAAAATTGAGTGTCTAGTGTTTCTTAGGTCAGAAATGGGAAGTTAGAGGAAAAGAAATATATTTTAGTTCTCTAGGTATCCTGGAATTCTTTTGAAGTTGTGACTCATATCCAGCTGTTACTGGAATTCATGTAGATCCCATGAGAATCATGAAGATCCCATGAATGTTTAATGGGATATGGCTGGTACCTTTACTGCCCTCCAGGCTGCTGTTTACTGTCACTTCTCTTCCCCAGTTACTGTCATGACTAAAATGTGAAGATGAGTGGGTTAATTTAAATTGCCTTTAGCAATGATTAATTCAGATTAATCACCTAATCTCACAAACACTGGAGCACTGAAAGAACAATAATGATACGAGAAATCCCCTAAACTCACCTAATACTAAGTATGTTCTGGATTTAGTCTTGCAAACATACTGATGGGGCCAGTTCAAACTTTCCTACTGATGTAATGGAGGCAACATCCTTTTACCCGACAAGTAGCTCTTTTGATTTCAGTGGCCTATAGTCCTTATTAAAACTGTTCAGTTCAAAGTGGCAGGTTGAATTACACAGATTAGCAGGATTAAGAGCAGTTTCATCATACTTTAGGCCTTTGCTTACTTCCTCACTCCTTAATTCTCTAGCCGTGGTCTCTTGTCGGGGTCTGTTCCATGTGACAGCCCACTATAGGCTCCCTGCTCGAACCATGGCAAAGGAGCAGGGTCTGCTTTTCAGGAAGGGGTTGTAACCGGGTTTGTATTTTAAAGGTTGTTATTATAATATGTAGCAAATTTGAGTTATAGAAAAGATCTTTGAAAATAAACTGGTTTTAGAAACACACAGTGCTGGAAAAAAATAGCAATTACTTGGTTCTAAAATGGAAGAAAATTAAGTAAACATTATAATGCATGGGAATGTTCCCTGCACCTGCTTTTCTGGAATATATGTTAATTAAGGTCTTAATAGTGGGACAGTAACACTGTTTATTATTGGTTTTAAACCTTAATGGTATGTTTAATTACATCTCTCACTATTTTTGAAGCTGAGGCCCTGAAACGTGAAGTTGTTTCTTTTTTTTAATGATGTAAATGATGTTATTTTAAACATTTACTATTTACTATTTTATCCTTAAATCTCTAGGTGCTGAAGTGTTGTATATGAACATGTCAGCATATAACGAAGGTCGTCTTCAGTCATCTTTCTGGATTGTTGATAAACAGCACGTGTACATTGGAAGTGCCAGCCTAGACTGGAGATCGTTGGGACAGGTAATTTCATTGAAAAAGTCATCCTATACCCTTTGACGGTATAATGAGGGGAAAAAAGTAATGTTTTGAGGCCAGCAAGTGGAGATGGATAGCTTTCTTTTTCCGATAGTTTGCTGGCAGAAGTGCCAGCATCAAAAACTCTGCTGCCACGGTTTTGATGACTCTTCCGTGTTGGCAAAAGTATATTATGATAAACTTTAAATCTTTTCATTGGAATAGCTATCCTCAACAGTTATACTTTGGGTTAAATTTAAAAAATTTGATTGCTTTTATTGATTTCTGCAATGATTTTGTTGTTTGTAAGTTCTGGTTTGCTTATTTAAACAAAAAACCAAAAACAGGTGGGTGAATCTGTTGGAAAACAAACCACTGTGGAAACTCCGTGGTAATGTCGTGAGCATGACCTAGTCCATCTCATATGCCATTTAAATAAAGAAAAGGAAAATTCGGAAAGACTTCCAAATGGATAGTGGGTATTATCCTGAAATACCCACCATCTTTGCGGAGGGAGAGATTTATGGGTACAGAAAGTCAGTAGCATAATGTTTTTGAACGTTGTATGTGTTAGAGAGAATTCCATATTTTAGTTCTTCATAAACAAGCAAGTTGGAGGATGTATGCTAAGGCCTCTTTGCTAACAACCAGTGCTGAGGACTCTCTGTAGTCTGTGATCATTTTGAAGTAGTAATTCATCAGTAATGCAGCTTATTTGCTTTCTCATAGGTATCTAGCTTTTTTCTTTCCGCAACAGTCTCAGGATTATTAAAAGCTGTAATGTTCATTTTTGCTACATACCACTGACTGTGTGAGGCTGCTGTTGGTCATCTTTAGGGAGTGGAACCTGTGCTTTTAGATCTCAGACACTGAAATGCAAAACAGAGGGGAAAAAGAAGCAGTCCTAGGTAGTTATTAGTTGCAGTAATAAAGCTTACTTTCTAAATATGAGCAGAATCTCAGAAACACCTGAGTAATTTTGAACATAGGTTCTAATGATCTTGTAAAGAAGAAGGTGTGTGCTGATTTTGTTGAAGCTTTTAAGATTTGTTTTGAGCTAAGAAGCTGAAAGTATGAATAAAAACAAATCAACCATTTCGGTAAAGAAAGAGTGACGTAAATACATTTTTGCTGTTCCTATGTGTATTAATTTATTTGAAAGGTAACTTTTTGAATGTTTACAAAGGAATCTGGAAAACTGGTAGAAAAGAAGGATGTTGTTAGCAAACCACAGAAAGTCTTGGCCAAGAGGATGTTGTATTTCCAGTCAATGCAAGAATGTTTATTTTGGGCTTTTGGACACTTTAGAAATTAAATGTTTATACGTTGTGTCTCATGAGCTAAACTGTTCGTATGTCACAAGTGAAATAGCTCTTCACAGAACTATTTCACTTACAAATAGTTTATGCTCGATTTTAGCTTTGAAGCGTCTTCTAATTGGAGTTTTGAGTACCAGTGAAAATAATAAATGTGGAGAAAAGAGGCACATCTACCCCAAGATGCTACAATTCCTTATAGGTTTGGTCTTCTCATACTGAAGTAAATCTTAACTCTTGTAGTATGCCTACGTTAAACTTTGATGCCAGTTTTTTGTGGGCCCGTGTTTCAAATGTGATTCCTCACTCTTAATTTTGTCACTCGATTTTCTGCGTGCATTTGGAGATTTTTTTCATCTTATTGTCATATAATATTATATTTTTGTATGTAGTGATAAGATGAAGCCCAGAAGAGTATTTGTACAGAGCAAGAAGAAATTTATCTGAGTTTCAGTTACAGAGAATCTGCTTTCAGTTAGTTAAGAAATGTACGCTGGGGTTTCAGAAGAGACGAAGGATATTAGAAGCTTGGCTCCTGTTGACATCAGATATGAGTCAGATTGCTTACTCCAGAGTTACGGGTTAATAAGTCAGGGCAACTGTCAAAGAGATCTGATATGTAGTCCTAAAATAATAATCTGTCTTGAACTTTTCTTTTCATGTAAGAGGCAAAATAGCACAGAACTCTGTGATTTTATTCTGAGTGCTTTCCTCGAGGAAAATCCGAGGTGCACACACATAGGAACTAATCTTAAAACCCACTGTGAGCCGAGCCCTTGGGTCCTCATTATCAGAGTCCCAGCACACCTGCAAATGAGGGATCAGGTCTTCTCCTTCTCTTTTCTCTCAAAGCCTAAACCAATAAGGACTGAGTTTAACTGGGAAATAGCAGAGCAGATAGCAGAGCCAGGCCTGTCCGGACCCATGCCCTTGCACTCGTGCTGCCTGCAGCAGCAGGGTAGAGCTTCTGCAGTTTTGCAGTGGGAGGCAGGCATCTCGCTGCAGGTGCCACTACACGTTTCCTGTTATCCTGGTTTACCTGCAGGGAGAGGACCGTGAAAAGGCAGACTGGGCTGTTGATTAGTCACATATGGTTTCTTTGAAAGCTCATCTGACTTTTAGAGTAACACAACTTGTGGTTATTGAATCAGCAAACCACTTTGGCCAGTGTTACTAGATCTTGACAGCAAATCACAGAATGAAGTAGGTCTCTGCTATTCTAGAAACATATGGTGCTTTGGCCTGTCAAGCACAGCAGTTGCTTTCTCACTCAAACAAAATATACAGAATGAGTCAGTCACTTTGTAGCTAACAATGTCTTGTTATTCAGCAGCACAGTTCCAGTGAATTACGTGAATGCATCCAGTTTTACATATAATAATACCTAAAATGCAATTAAAAGCTTAAGATTTTAACTGTGCATGTTTGTCGTATCTTTTCACGTGCCTTCCCCTGTATTTTCTACGTGCATGTTTATTGCTTCCTCTGTACTGAATCTTTGCATACATTCAGGCCAGTACACTGCATAATTCATATAGGAGCACCTGCTTCTCTGGTGTGGCGATTGCCCTAGAGATGCAGCAGGTCTCTACAGTATTTCACCCGGGGCTGTAGTCCCAGAGCCTTCCTACCTCTTACTTGCCAGGGGCCTAAAGATGTAGAAATGCTTCTGTGACATACCAGTACAGAGCACTTAACATGTAGCAGCTCAGCATACTAGAGAATATTTATGCAAGGTTATTCTGGTAGATAGAACTGTATTTTATTGCTATTTTGTCCCTTTGCAGGGGGATGGGGAAAAAACAAAGTCTATTAGCATCATTCTTCTCTTGGAGCCCAAGTCTGAAGCTGAAATAATAATTTAACTTTTAACAGCTCCTTAGAAAACAATGTCAGGACTTGCATGTCAAAAGATTTTAGCTTTGTTTTTACTATCTTTGTGGGTAATTCTTTTCTACATTTATAAGCTGGACACTAGAAATCAGTCTCATGTGAGGATTACTGAGTTTTGCTGCCATTTTCTTGATTTCCCAGCACTGACAAGAAGCAATACTAGTATTTCCTTTAAAAGTACATTTTCTGCATCAGGGAGAGATTTTTGTATGGTGCATATATTACTTAGGGAATAACATTTGAAGTTGCATATATCCTTGTGCCTTCGCTGTCAAAGTTTTAATACTTGCCAGAGTTTCAGCCTTGAAATTATGGGCAAGGCTGTCAGCAGACTCTGTTACCAAGTTTGATCATTACTTTTCAAGTAAAACCGTGTTTTGAGTGGATTGCAAGTTTTCCAAAACTCTAATAATTTTGGCTGAAATCATCTATGCTAGCAATCTGCTTCAGTCTGAAATCAAACCCCACAGGCAAATGAAAAGTACTGTTTAGACTCCCTGAAAAAAAATGATTTTACAAAGATTAGATGGTTTATTCATTCATAGTGAAACATTTTGATCTTTTCTTTGTACAGGTCTAGATTTTGTTTCAGGGATGCATCTTTTTCCGTTGTTATCAATATATGGCAAATATTGCCCAGTTACGTAGCCTGTTGAAAGTTCCAGGTTATGAAGAGCCAAGGTTTTACCACTTTCTTAGACAGGTATCACTTTCTTATATATAGTAAGCCATGTAAAATTTTATCAGTGAAATAATCTTTCTACCAATCTAGTTTCTTTATGGTATATTTTTGTAAACTGATAAAATGGTGCAAAAACTGTACAAACAAGTCTTTCAGGTTTACCAGTTTGATGAAAGACTTCTGGAGAGTTGGTCTCTTGTTCTTTGTGGTGGCATTCTGACTATGATTTGGGGGAGGAGGGGGGGGTTGGGGCGGTACTAGAAGAGGAAAATGATGAAGATAAAATTTTAAAACACACTTTGAACTTTTTATTTTGTATAAGGTATCTATGTGATCGGCTGCACAACTTCCACTTCACTGATGTGCATTCGGTAATGGATGCAATTGATAAAGTATTTTCCCAGAGTTCCCAGGCTCTCACCTACTAAGAATTTTGTCTTGTAACCATCAAACAAGCCAAGCAATGTCTTTGTCCCATAGTTGTGCAAACTACTTAAGTACATATTTAAGATAACATGTTCATGTTGAAGTCTGTTTTTATTCAGCAAAATACGTGCACCTATGTTAAAATGTTTGCCTGAAAAAGGATTCACTCAAATGTGCCTAAAATTAGGTACATATACTGATTAATTTTTGCCTGTGGTTTGAGCTAATAACAATTGAGATGGCCATGGTGCTGTATTCTAGTTCCTGTTTCCTTGATCAGGTAGCTTATTCATGTACTTAAATAAATGAAATTAGTTGTATAAAAATTGTTATAATCCATAATATTAATGCAGAGCAGGAGCTAACAAAAAGTGTCATATATTTCTTTTGTTCCATGACTCTATCCAATAATTCCAGCAATACTTGAAAATGCATTTAGCTCTTTAATTCTGTTAAGAAATGTGAGGTTTGAGGTACAGACAGAACCTTTAATCAGCTCAAGAAACGCTTCTGGAGCTTTTTATGCTAACAATATTTTTTGGAAAAATTTTTATTCACACATGAATAGTTGAATCCAGTGGGCAAACAACTGTAATGGATTAGTTAAACCAATTCAGAAAAATACATTTATGTGCAACAAATAATCAGCCCTTGAAAAATTCTATTACTGAAAATTATTGAAACAAGTAAAATTAATCCAATTGTCTTCAGTGGAAGTGGAACCAAGCTAATATAAAATACTCTAGTAAGCAAAAAAAAAAAGCTTAAATCATGAATGCAAGCAGGTAGCAGGTAGTTAGGTGCATGTGTGGGGGTTAGTGTCCAAATTTGAACGTTCGAGCTCTCAAACGTGCTGCTTGCTCCCTGTAATTGGTACAGTCTGACTGTAAACACCTGAACTAAAGGAAAGTGGCATGTCCGGAGTCCTCTATTTACTGAAGAGACATGAGACAGAATCACGAGTTAGGAGACGGCTCATGCTTTGTGCTTATGCACGGAAACTGTTTAGGCTGGGGGAAAAGTGAGTCTTGGTGTGCCAGAAAATAAGGTGTGTGGAAAGAAGTGGTCTTGGAAAAAAAGAAGGGGGCTGAAACGAAGAATGTGAAGTTCCTGGCTGGAGGAAGTATCCTGGAAATGGGGGAGATCCTGGAGATAAGGGAGTTGTGAGGAGATGGAAGCCAGGAAATGCACCAGGGACACTGTCTGGTGATGCCTGAGACAAGTAACAGTGAGCAGCCACGCAGCAGCGATGGACCCAACTTTCTGCCTGAGCATCCCAGGCCAGCAGCCACCTTCCTGTAGGGACGGAAGGTATGGATGGAAAGTATGAAAGATAATCAAGTAGTTGCAAAAGCTCTCATCTCGTTGGTTCTTAAGCAAACCCCGATATCCAGATCCACTGCAGGTAGTCATTTAGTCTGTCTTGCCTGTGACATCTTAAAAGCATTATCTCAAAAAGCCCTACTTAAATTTTGGCTCAGATGATGCCGAGGAAAAGTTCCTAACCAGACACATGATTTTATCTCTTAGTTAGCTGTGCAAAAACTGCTAGCAAGAGGATTTTTCTTTTTAAGGTGCCTCTTAAGTGCATGTATATTCTGGATAGTTCATTCTTCTGGTTGTTTTAAATTCAGACCAGTTTAAGCTGAATGGATGTAAGATGTAATTTTTTTTTAAGGACAAAAAACCAACCATATGAACTTGCTCTCATTTTCCCACTTATTTTATGTCTCTGTTGGATTCTTTATGTGATTTGTGTCACCAATACGAAGTGAGACTTCAGAATGTCATTTGATTTCATCTTAAAAATGCATCAGAAGGAGGACTGGAAAAATAATACCTGACGTCTTCACCTATGTATTTATTTGTGAAGACATATTAGTTCTTGGTAAATTGGGCTTTGTGCTAGGAGTAAATTTTTTTGACCTTGCTTCCTTCATGAAATGAGTTCGGTCAGTGTTTTGAATAGCAGAAGTTTCTCTAATCATCACTGTTGCAAAGGATCAATGATTTGTTCTTGGTGACCCTCAGCAGTGCCTTGGAGAACTTCTAAAGCTCCAAGTGTGATAGTTGGGTACCTGACAGGACTATTAAACAACATTATTTCCTTTTCAGGCAGTTTCTTCTCCATCCTCCTCTTACTCTCTTGTGGTTATAAGCTAGAAACTGCTGATTTTATCTACATAATTTAAGGTAATTAGAAAATTAGATAAACTGTCCCAACACTGTTTATCAGGTTGGAAACAGTGACCTGTTTCCTCTGAGGAGTTAGGTTTTTGCTTGATGCACCTAAGATGTTAAATAAATATACAGGAGGGCCAAAATACTGAAGAAGGTAACAGCGCATGAATGAGAAACCCTCTATAGATAACTTTTTTATTATTATGTAAAATGTACTTATATCTCTTTAGGATTGACTCCTACAGTACATGAAAGTTGTAGCAATTACAAATTATCAATTACATTTGAAGAATAAGAAATACGTTGCCAAATTCATTGATTCTGTTAATGATTCAGTTGAATCAATAGTCAAATTAGCTGTGTGAGATGTTAAGAGAGCTATGAGTATTCATTAGTCAAAAAAGGTTTATTAAGCATCCGTAGATACGGTAGATAAGCAAAGTCATGCTTTTTATGATAAACATGAATAATCCAGTGCATACTTACAGTGAAAGTATATTGGATTCTGAATTTTCTGAAATTAAGTACCCTATAGTTATTAGAGAAAAAAAATGGTTAAAAAAAAAAAACAACAAACCAAACAAACAAAAAAACCCCAGCAGGTCAAAGGAGATATACATTTTTGTGTGTCAATTTTAAGTAAAAAGTAACGAGCCAGTATTTTCTTTGGTTTAGTTTGAATTAGCTTTTTGGACTCAGCTATAGGAAGGTTTGCAGCAGGATGGCTGCAGGAGCGCTTGAAATGTTGCTGCATGTCTTCCCTGTTACCACTAGAGACAGGACAAAACTGGACTGAGAGATCCTGGGGGTTTCAGTTTAGTTGTTCAGGCTTTCCTTCTAATACAGAAAAAAAAGGAGACAAAAGCAGCACTTACAATTCTTCTCTACTACCTTCTCCTCCTCTTGTCTTCTGTGACAAATAGATTGATAAAACCTAACCTCTTTTTCTTCCTACTCTGAAATGACAAAAATTGGGAGATGAATATGGTATCTCAGCTACTGAGAGCTATATCTAAAAGGGCAGTTTTGGGGCAATTTTAGATTGTGGGAATATTGGAGGAGCAACCCTTTGGTTGCTTGTGGAGGGTAAAATCAGTTGGAAGCAATCCATGTGGTTCTTTACTCAAAAGTTTCATCCCAGTTATGTTGAGGAGACTCATGTGGAGGAGTCACAACTCAAAGGCAACACTTAGGGAGTGACAAAATTTAATCTGTGATTATTCCTTTTTCTTTTGGTCTCCATTTCTGGGGGTTCAGATCCAAATCAAAACTTTCCGAAAATTCATGAAGCTCTGGAACACTTGCCAGGAGCAAATGCAACCCATGCTGCTTCTAATGTGTCTCTCTCAGGGAAAGGGACGTGATCATTTCCTCAAAGTATATCCTTGAAAACTGTAGTTTCTGTTTATTTGTGTGATCAAAATTGTCCTCCCATGAAAACAATGTGTAATAAATACTGGACTCTATATATCTCAAATTACATCATGATGATCTCATTTGTCTCCAGTCTCCCCGAAATCTTGCTGTCGTGGAGCCACTTCTCTAGACTGATCACCGAGACAGGATCTGCACATTTGCAGTTTCTGTTAATGGCAGTTGCATCCTATCTTGACAGAACTACATAGAGCAAAAAGCACACTATAATCAGTCAGTCATTTTTTTGAACTTTTATCTAAATGAGTCTCTTGAAGTTATGTAATGGTGCATCTGGTCCTTTTGAGATAAGATACTTTGTCTGACAGTTAGTGGAATTACATCTTTTCACTCAAGCAAAAGTTATATTGAGAGTTTCCATTTGATATAATGTTCTTCTAGTATGAACTACAGTTATGTCCCTAATGTGCACTTTAGACCGTTGCCAATCCTTGCCATTATCTTCTAATAATTTGCTTAATTTTCTCACTGTCCCAGCGGTGTTCAGTATCATATCACTATTAGTAAATTGAGCACAGTCTCAAGTGTCCTATAACATGAAACGAGGCTCTTTCAACTTTGTCATCCACCAAGGTTCAATCAAGCTCAGATGGGTAAATGTTAGCCTGAAAATACACACAACATAATACCAGTATATTCTATCTAAATTCATATTTCTGTGTTTAATATCTTGTGTATGAGAGAGAATATTGGCTTCTAAAAAGTTGTGATATGTTGTTTGCCATGGGATCTAATCCTTTAAAATACTCATGCTGCTAATCTGATTTATTTCAATTGGATTATTTCCAGAACTAGCTGATGTTATAAAGGTAAAATAAAAGCAGAGCCCAGATCTTCAAGCATAGGTGAATGAGTCAAGATGTGAAGAAAACAGATCTAAATAGATATTACAGAGCTGTATTGATAATTAACTACCTTTTTTGCATTTTTATTTCTTGTTGCATAGAAAGCTAGCTGGATTGTCAAAGCTGCTGTGATGTTATTACAGCTTGTCCTTCAAAAGACAGGCTGAAAATACATTTATTATTTCCGCTAAGAGCTTTTGGGCAGGTTCTCCATCTTTAACCAAATCTAGAGCAGTTTGATGACTGTTACTTTTCTTCAAGATAGCGAAAATAGCAGCTTTTCTCTTTCTTTCTTCTTTTTTTTTGAGAGGGAGGTGGGGGGAAGATATCTTGCTCTTGGAAATGTACAGAACTTGCAGTATGCGTTTATCATGGTGTAAAGTTTGTATTTTTGGAAGTTTGATGTTTTGTTTCATTCTTTACCTAGACAGACCACTTTTTCTCTGTTATGTCCAGTATATCAGGACAGTCAGCATTTCCTGTTAGGCTTACTCTGCTTGAAATGTATTACCTGACCATGCAGTATTTACAAATGAATCTCAGTGAAGAAATGGGCTATTTGTCTCTTGCTAGTGTTGCTGTGCACTGCTAACAGGGGCCTGGTTAAAGCTGGACAGGAATGTGGGTAATTTGGCTGCTACGCATGTGTTCTGCATGTACTTCTGTTACTGCCTGGTAGTGCTCTTGGATCTTCCTTGCTCCTGCAGGCTTCTGGTTTTGTGATCTAGTGACTGGGAACAGCATGGGGCTCTATATTCACCTTGCACTTGGAGCCAAAAAGACTTCTCATGCTTCCCCAGCTTGGCTAGTTTCTCTAGATGCAGAGCTGCTTCCCAGCTGCGAGGTGCTAGGAGTCTATTCCTGTTTATCCTGCTTCTCCCACTGTTGTGCTCCATTCTCACATGCATCGTCTGCATTATGTGTTTGTATTTAGTGTAAGAGAGGGCAAAATACAACTTGCTGCATATTTTTATTTGATTTCTATTGACTGTAGGAGTATGCTCATTACTCTGTCTCTGACTTCTGAAATTACTGATCTATTTTCTTCTCATCATTTTTTTTACTTGCTGTGAAAGTTCTGTAGAACAGGTTTACCTGCCACTGGAGTAATTAATAATCAATTGTAAATCAATAAATAATACACCTGCAGCGCAAAATGATGGCATATCCAGTTTGAACAGATGAACTCACTTCTTTCCAAAACAGCACGGGATGTCCGGATAGTTGGATCTTCACAATGCAAAGGAAAAGAGAAAGTTCTTTCTCCAGTAAAACTAACCTCGTAATTGTTTGCTTGCTCTTTAATGCTTGCCATACCATCAATACATCTTAAAATAATTAAGAGTAATAGAAGATGTTGCAAAGAGAGTGTTTCTGGTTCTGGTTTATGAATGATCCTTCAGATACTTGACAGATAGTATCAGTGCATTAGGGTTATCAGACTCGAGAGCTTGAGATGGGTTCTAGAAGTGTTGAGGGAACTGGAGGCATGCAGGAGTTTGGTGGTAGAACACATGCGGTACACCAGCACACAGAAGATAAAAAATCATCCATACAGGTGTGTGCAAAACTGGAGGCAGCTTTAAAGACCACTGCTGCTGTCTTGAAGCAAACAGGCAGGCAGTGTGGTGAATAGACAGCACTGGTGACATGTGCTTGTGTGATTCCATGGCTTAGAGATAAGACTCAGTAGCCTAAGAATTAAGCTATTGAAATTTGAAAAAAACATTTGGGAGGATCTCCCAGACACTGCAGCAGAAATAGTGCACTGGGGAGTTGTCTTGCCTTAGGAAAAAAAATAAAAAACATCAATGGCATTGGTCACAGGGATGAGAATGGTTTCCAGGCACGCCTCTATAAGGCCTGTCTGCAGTGATCAGTAAAACAGAAGAGCTTGATTTGAATTTAGACATCCTTCAACCAAGTGCACTTACAAGTACAAGTCCTTTAGTTTCATTTGTGTTGTGTTCATTAAGAAATCCTGAAATAGTAAGACATGCTGAGACGGCAATGTGTATTAATGTAGGTGCTGTAGGTTTTATGGCTTCTTCACTGGAGCTGGCTTGCAGACAGCCTGCACAAAGTGGGAGCAGCAGAACTTGACCTGTTTGCACCTGCCTGTCCTGCCCACTGCTGCCCTCACGTCCAAGCCAGACTGCATGGATGGGACAAAAGTGTATGTGCTGCACTTCTGTGCCAGAGCTGGCTCATGGGAAGCTGCTGCTGGAGGTCAGCAGCTAAGGGGTAGGGATTCCTATAGAGTCAGAGCTCTTAAGACCGGTGTGGCCTTTTACACTCATTTTGTTTGTCCTAGGTAACAATACAGGCCGTACACTCTGATCCAGGGGTTCCAGCATCTGGCTCAACAGCTGGTGGTAGAGTCTTAAATAACCAGTAAACTTACATGGATGTAAGAAAGGCAGTCAATACACCATTTTGCCAAAAATGTGATTTATGTTGTGCTGAAAGAGAACTTGTTCATTAAAAGCCAGCTGAATCTCTGAGGGGGTGCTAATGCACCACACTCTATTCTGTCATCTCCCACAAGAACTTGCTGGCAACTAATCTTGGTCAGTGATGTTAATGAATGGAGGCAGATTCCTCTCAGAGGGATTTAGTTATTAGCATACCCCATCAGATCAGTCTTGTTCAACTAAACAATTAAAATAACAACATTAAAATAGTCATGAAAGCGTATTCCCAATATGTGGTTCCACCCACGCACACACACTTTGATATTGCACAGATGATAGTTCCCATCCAGATAAATATCTTCATTCAGAACTGCCTTAACTCCAAAGGTTCCCAAATGCGGCAGCCCAGTTGCCTCCCACTTTAACAGTGGAATCCCTTCATGGAAAACTGGATTTATTATTGTCCTGTGTAAAAGGCACACAGTAAATCAGCCTGAAATACAGTACCATAAATCTCAACGAGTCAGGGCAAGGAAGGACAATCATTTCAGTCATTCTATGAAAAGAATAATGGTTTTGCAGTTCTGCAATTTTGCAGTATAAAATCTCATCTTTCTAAATCCATAAGTCATCAAGAAGAACAAAACAGATTCTGAAAAAGCATTCCTTCCATATGAATGTGCGAAATTAATGGCATCGCTAAACCTTCTCAGATTTTGATATTGTTGTCATAAGCATCAAGGCCTAGTTTGTAAGTCATCATGCAGTCACCTTTCTTAACTTTGCGAAGTAAACGACGGTCACCAAAACAGTGAAATCATTGGTGTTTGTGTGGAACTGCTCAACTATTGATCATTGCTTGAGGGAGGTGTCTTGGGCAGGCAGCACACGCAAACAGAAATGTGAGGTGTATCTTCAGAGAATTGCAGAAGTCATGAGAATTGCTCTGTTGGTCAGAGGAATTATATCAGAGGAATATAATCAATATAATGACTTATCAGGCATTTCTTTCAAATGTAATGGTACAGTAGATTTCTGTGATTGGGTAGCACATCATTTTGTATGAAGATCTGCTGCATAGGTACAGAACCTACATATACCATATATATACACCATAAACTGCAGTTTCATGATGTATGCTCTGGTTATTAAGGTAATGTGTTGTAAACATCTTTCATCATCTTTGTGGCCTACATTTTATTACCTTCAACTCTGCATGTGCCGTAACAACTCAGTTAAACAGAAATTGTGAGAAATAAATTTGATCTTTTCATTTTAAGACGGGAAGTTAGTGTTAATGCTGAATTGGAATAACGTTTTTTCAGGTATCTTTTCAGGTATTTCTTTTGTTTTCCTATACAGTTAAAGTGATTATTGCCCAATATTGCAGATAGAAATGGCATCAAGCCTTAAAGTTGTCTTACACTTTTTTTATGTAGTTTTTTTCCTCTTCATTCTGTTCAATGTTAACTTACGTAAGAGCTAAGTTGACTTTTATTAGTGTATTAAATCTCTGACATCTTTGGCACACAGTATTTCTGGTTTTTTGCAGAAGGGGTGTTACACATTATTTAGAAATAAACAGTTTTTACATCCACAGGGGCAGCATCTGCCATGATTTGAGATAGGAGAAAACACCCAGGTCATGACCTTATGCAATAAACAGGTTAATATTCCTCCTTCTCATGATGAAATAGCCATAGCATGCATTATTACTATTCGTTCATGTAGTGTAGCAGCCAGCTGACACTTCAGCTGAATACACCACTACTTCACCAAGTACAAAGAGGCTTTTCAGATGACCCAAATGACCTTTACCTGCATGTGCAACGTAGTGCTTTAGCAGAAAGAAGGAATTAAGGAAGCATGAATCAGTGTGTTCCCAATTTTACTGTTAAGGGCAGGAGGCACGAATATGATGTACTAATTTAATTCCAAGTTTTCTTCCTAGGAGAATATACCAGGACCACATCTTTACAGGAGGCATTGCTTACATGTTGAAGCAGACAGAAAGCCCGTAAATATCTAAGGTGGCTACTCAGAAGAATAGGACAAAGAGGAAGTATGGATTTCCGAAACAGCTTTTCGTATAGGCTAGCCATTGTCCTGGGGCTGGCTGTGTAATGTTTCGCTAAATTACTTTATTTATCTAAAGCGGTTGGATTCCTGGTTTACCACAAGGTTCTGCACACTGACTTTAATCAAGGTTCAGTCAAAAATTAATTAGATCCTTTGGCCCTCTGCTTACATCGAGAGAAGAGGTTTCTAATTCTGATCAGGTAACCTGGCAAGGCGCAACATTTACAGCAATAATTCATACGCAATGTCATTGTCCCAGTTTGTGTGCACAGCACGCCTGCCACCAATCCCTATCCAGTTTGCAAAAGGAAACCCCACTGTGTGTGTCATTAATGTTATAAATAATGCATCCAATTCGTCAACCTCGTGCTGTTGCATTTCCCTGAAGCCCATGAATCTGAAAGCCCAAACGAAACTGCACGCTTTGAGAGAAGTGTTTAGACATAAATAGTGCCCTTATTCTGAGGTCAGTCCTTTGCACTCTCCTCTCTGTGTTGTACAGCAGAAGACGTACGGAGCCTGCCCCTTGCAGCGTTACATAGGATGAGAACGAATACTAAGAGCTCGTGCTGGGTTTTCCAGCTGCGTGAGGAAGGTGCAAGATGAGGGCTGACAGGACAAGCTTCAATGCAGGAGAGATGGAAAGAGGCAGCGGGATGTATGCGTGGTAAAGGAGAGTCCAGGTCCTTTCCAGAAGCTACCAGGATCTTTCACTTCACCTTTTAATTTTTTTATGGTTCCACTGAGGTAGTGAATTGTCAAATGTCAAATGAATGACACCAGTACTGAAATGGGATGCAGCTTGCCAGCAGTGAGATGGAGGCCAGCACAACGTGGTCCTTTTCTTCCCAGCCTGCACTTTTCTTTGATATAAGGAACAAAAACCGTGTTTCAAAAGAGAAACAGAATCAAATTAGAATTCACATTAATTAGATTTCCTGCAGTAAAACAAGAAATAAATCAAACATGATGCTGGAAAAAATGGTTTCTTGCAGTTGCAAGCTTGCTTTTCCCCTAAAGAGACACTTGTGCTTGCTTTGAGGGGGTAATGAAACTGTAAACGGAAAAGTCATTTGAAAATGATAAATTAGGCTGTGATTATGCCAAGTGATATTAATTATGCTGATAGACTCTATAAGCAAGGAATTTTTAACTGATTCAGTTCTGCCTTCTGGCTTGCTCTGACAAGTAGCAATGTGTCAGGCGTGGTTTGTTACTGAGCTTCATCAACAGCTGTAAGAAAGCCTAAACTCGCAATCTTAGTTCTGTGTTAGGTTCTACATGAACATCATCACAGAGTGGTCCCTGGTTTAAACAAATTGTATTTGTATTATTTGTACAAACATAATTATTTTTGCTGAGTTTTCTGTATCAATACAGCAGATGGCTGAAAAAGAAAAATTGGGATGGGTTTTTTTCTAATCTGACAAGGACACGGGGGATTTCTGGTTTTCTGCTTTGAAGATGCATTGCTGCCTCTTCCTCAGAAAGTTCTTCTTAAACCACACCATTTTAAAAAAAGTCCCCCCTTCTGCCTGGGTGTTCAGCTTGCTTTGCATCTCGGTGGCAGTACCTTTTAGCAGAAATGAAATGCTGAACCTAATATTTTTTTTCAGCATGTTTTTCTTAAGGGTGCTATGCAAAATAATGGTGGGACTATCTACTCAATGTAAGGTGAAGTGGAAGTTAGTAGAGCATCACTGTGCAGTTTAGTGTTCTTGACCTTAAAGACCAGAAGTCTGCAAGTGATGGCAATTCAAATGTACTTTATCAGTTCCAGTGGGGTACAGTCAGTCTACTTATGTCCCTTCCTTTCTTTTAGTGAGAGCGTGTCACCGCTTTATACCAACGTTCAGCGCCAATGCAGGGTGCACTCTATCAAATGCATCACCTCTTCTTGGTCGCATGCTCAGATTTATTTCCAGCACAGTGGCTTGAATGACAGTTTTCCATTTTGAGTGATGGGATAGAGTTCCCAGCTCAGGTTGAGACTGCATTCTTATGTCAAGTGAAAGGGACTTTTTTTCTAGTTCAGTAGAAATTCTGCCTGCCAATTATTTTCAAATCACTTAAAACCAAGATGTCAGAAAACTAACCTTTGGCCTTAGAGGACAGCAATGTAAAACCCACACAACTGGGACACAGGCCAGGCACAAGAGATTCATGTGCAAGACTCGCAAATTGATTCACTGGAGAATGGTTAAGAGTTGAATCTAGGGATTTCAAAATACCATTTATTCAATAAAAGTGCTTATAGAAAATAGGAACAATAGTTACAATGAAAAAGTTAATCTCAAAATTTAATCTGTTTGAATTCTTTAAGTAATCTTCAAAAGCAGTTTGCAGTTTTCAAAATAACAGGGAATTCAAGTAAGAATTTATTGTGCCCTAGATGATTTCTGATATCCAAAGATGCTGTTAATTTAAATTTTGTGTTTATTCACTCTCAGTTTAAGCTAGACAGTTTTACTAAATTTATGAGAATACAGTGCTTTGCCATTTGTGTTAATCTTTTCTATATTGTATTTCCCAACAGTAGTGTAGCTCCCATGTTTTTACCAACATGGAAGGAAAAAGTGGAACTCGGAGCATAAGTAGAGCTGTGCTGGATTTGGTTTTCACTGAATTACTTTTGATTTTAGCATAACAAAGCTGTGAAGCCTCTGCACTGTATTACTAGCCAAGCACAGGGGGAGGATTTTGGCACAGGACGCACAAGGCTAGGTTGCAATTTCTAGTGAAGTGTTAGCTGAGGCACAGGCTTTTGCCCTTTTGGTGGACTCTAATGCCTGCATAGGTTTTGTGAGGGAAGAGCCAGGCATTGCAGCCTTCTCAGCCTCTTCAGCATTGGGTTGCGTTTTCGGTTTACATCAAAAATGATGGCCATCTGAATGGGGTCTGTTAACTTAATGAATTTGTGATGAGCACTACTCCTGTAATCCTGTTATAGCAAAGTCTGCTACAATAGTCACATCATCAACATTACATGAAGAAACACTTTTACCTTTTTCAAATCTCTTTGTTTCTCTCTCTCTCTCTCTCTCTCTGTTGGCGATGGTCACTCCCATCAGAATGCCTTTCCCCTCCTTCACTGCCACCACAGGCCACCACTCAGGTGTTACCTGTGCCTGCATGGGACTGGCACACATATCTGCTCAGCGGGTTTTGGTGAGAGGTAAAGAATACCTGCACAGAAGGCAGCATAGATGATGCTATGTATGATTTGAAAAGATTCACTGAGCATTAAATGATACTAGATGAAAACACATGGGAGGTTTTGCAGTAGGGGTCAGGCAAGATGATAACCAAGTGAAAAAGAACTGTACGTTTGGAGTGCAGGCTAGCCAAATAATTGGAGCACATTTTATTAAAAGATAATGAGTTTACCACTGTAAATATCTGTGGTTGGATCTAAGGTGATAAGGAATACATTGTATATTATTTTTCTTTAGAAGCTATTGAAAATCTTAGGTCCTTTTAGGCCTTAGTAATTGATTTATCAATATAACATGTTTTTTGTTACTCTATTACTCTACCCTGTTGTGATTCTGGTTTTGCTCAGTCATTCATTTGGAAACTGGTCATTAGAAAAATCACAAGCTTGAAAGGATAACGAAATACATTTTCAAACAAAGGCAAATGGCCGATGCACACACAGTCCTGTATATAAAAAGTCAACTTAGTAAATTTAGTGTGCGGTAGACTACCTGGAGTTAATCCAGAGTTTCTCTAGCACAGGCAATGGATGCCTGACACCTGCCGGTGGCCAGAGCTTTTGGGCAAATGGCAATTAATGCCTGAGGAAAGCTGCCTGTTATTTTTGGGATAAGGCTCAAGTGTGAGCAATTACTAAAAACTTTTTCTTTAAAAGAAATGAATAAGGAGTTTTCTAAAGCCTCCTACTACGTTTGCCACAATTCAGATATTGCAAGCTGTGAACCAGATTGTGCCATCTTATTTAGGTCAAATAGTACCTTGTCTGCACAGTGGGATTGTCTCTTAGAGTATAGCTCAAGGTAAATGTGAAACACACTGTCTAGTCTGCACAGTGCCGGATAAGGACACATCGTACACCCTGTCTAACTCATGATCCAAATGTATTTGAAAAGCTTTGCTAACATTGTTTCTCGGTTGAGGAAGCTTACAGTGTTATGGGTCCACAACCTGTATTGTTTAGGTTCTTTTCCCATGTTCTTTTAATTTCGTATATGATGCCTACAAATGTACCATCAAAAAGAATAAGCAGAAATTCCTGTTTGTGAAGTCCTGCTCTTTGTCCAGTCTAGTAAGGAATTCTTCCTCTTGTCATAAAAATCCGTATTTTTCTAGGTAGGCCATGTTTATTACTTTTTGTATATTACCCGATTTTTGTAGTTAGAGCATCATTGTACAGTGAGTATAAGCCACCATTTCTTGAGTCTTGTTTAACCATTCATTTCTCTGCTGCTTTAAGAAATCCCTTATTGGCAAGAAAGACAAATGGTGGTTTGGTAGCTGTTAGTAATTGCTCTGCACAAATGTAAATGGCATGGGGAACAAGGAAAACCAGCTCCCACATTTTTCATTCTTTGAGAAGAGCACTCATGGTGGTTCTTAACAACGAAGGAAAAAAACCTGCTCATGAGAGGACACAAAATTCTCTATCCAGAAAACCATTCCTGTCCCCGGCCCCCAGCACATGCTCTGAAAATGTCACTCACAGGCAACTCTGTGACTTTAACATCCAAATATTTCAGTTCCATCCTGAGACAATCAAATTTGTGACGCTTTGTTTTTATTTCTGAATTATCCTGCTTAGTTTTATTAAGGTTTTGATTTCTTGATATCTTCTTCACTTTAAGTTTTCAGTGATGTTTTCATTACTGTGTGAGTTGCTTTTAAAAACTCAGGATGAAGAAATCCTTCCCTTGCCTTAAGAGCTCTTGCCCTGAAGGTTTTTACCTTAACAGATACCGCAGATGATGCTTAGCTGCAAGTTTCAGTAACTGCAAATCAGGGAGCAATGCTCAGATTTTGCTTCTTTCAGTAGAAATCTTTTCTTCTGCTTCTTCTCTGAGACTATTAAAAAAAAAAAAAAAAAAGCCTGTAATAACAGCAGCTCTCAAACTGAAAAGAAAGTCTTTTCCCTTATCTAGATGACATACCACTTCACACTAAATCTGTCACTAGCACATCCTTGCTGCCCACTCTCTGCAATGCCTGCAGGATGATAGCCTTTGTGATTAACTGGAAGAAGAGCAGTCTCTCCTCACCTCAGAGTATGGGAGTAAAAATAGGCTCGGTGTGGAAGATGCTTCTGAAACAGAGTATTTTTTTGGTCTCTAAGCCTACTGGGGCTGATCTACAAGAAAGGAGACGGCTGAGGTTTTACTGCATACATGTGGGTACTGTTTGTATTATTTTCATTCCAGGGTGATGTAACATACATAATTCAAGATGGTTATGAAGTGACGGGCTGACGTTGAACCTGGTTTCCTAAGAAAGTGAGGTCTGCACAATAAGCATTGGAGTTGCTGTCTGCCCTCTTTCAGTAACTTTGAATCTACTTTTCAGGTTCAGTGAAATTTGAACTTAATTTAGTAAAAGCTTAATGAAAACAGGCAGCTGAGTAAAGAGGATAACTGTGTTTTCCCATAGAGGGAAAGGAGGAGACCGGTCTGTATCGTGTACCAGGGAACCCACATGGGGGAGAGCTCTTACCCACGGCTTCAGAAGCAGGAAAAGCTTTGATCAGTGCTTGCCTCCAGAGAAGCCAACTGCAAGACGCAACGCTGTGGGAAGCCAGGGTTCATTACTGCACTGCAAATACATCTCTTGAAATGGTGGCGTTCCAGTCTGCGATTTGAGTGTAGCTGCTGCGAGTGGGTGAGTGGCAGGGCCTCAGCCAGGGCATCTCTGGCAACCTCGGCCCCTGCGGATGCCCGCTGCCACCCGAGGGTGAGGTCCCTGTGCAAGACGGGCTGGTCCCTGTGCGCGTCTGCTCATGGGGAGAGGCTGGCAGTAAGGCATGGCTAATGCTTCGTTTTACAGTCAGGCTAGGTGTCGGTCTGTAAAAATTGCACTTGAAAAACCCCATTAGTGCCCCAGGCTTCCTCCCTATCTCTGCACAGGAGGAGGCACTTAGGCAGAAGGGCAGTCTTTTAATTCACAGATAGGGAGAGGACGCACGCCAAGCATTCGTGCTCCGAGGAGAGCTGCTCACGCAGATGCAGTCCTGGCAGTTTCTGGTGTGCTGTGAGGACACTTTTTTCTCTTTAATTCTAATGGAAGGGGTAAAGTGGAATAGTAATAGTGGGCCTGATAAATGAAAGGAAAACTGTAACCACATATTATGTCAGAATCAACTAATAGCCATGAAAAGCTGATTAAACCACATTATGCAGATACACGTAACAGAGTACTATTAGTAAGTCCTTTGCAATGGCATGCCTCGCAATTAAGAGAACCATATTGGCAGCACACAGTGAAAACAGTGATAATGTATAGTTAAAAATATTTGGAGACAAATAGCGCATAGAGGACAATGGACAGCCTAGAACTGAATATAGGAGCATCCTCAAAGATACCAGCACCAAGGGAAAAAAACAAAGATGTTATTCCAAATAGACTAGGATGTTGGGCATAGCTTGGAATGATTTATATTTATCATCAAAATTAATTTACTGGTTTATCCATAAATGAAAGGCTGCAGTGCAGCAAGTAGTCTGTATTTTCCAACTCTCCACAAATTTCAGGTTGTGCAAGCTAATGGAGGAATTCCACATTTTTTATGAATTAAAGAGGCTTGCAGAATATTCTGATTTAGGCAGTAAGAATATTAGGTAATGTTCCTCTGGTTGCAACTTTTCAGTGAATATTTGGGAATTAGATCACTCAGCTTTGTATATTTTTACATATGCGGTATTTCCAGGTCGGGGACCTAAAGAAGGTGTCACCCATCGAGTTTCTTTCTCATTGGAGTATTGGGCTTTGTTGTTTCCTCTCACCCACCATAGAAAGAGAGCTGAAGGTTCAGTTCCATCCTTCGCTTCCCTTCCTCTGCCCGATCTTGCAGGGCGGTTCTCATCTGCAGTCAGGGAGAACTGCGCAGGAGCAAGCTCTAAGATAACGTTAGTGTGGGCTTCAGAGTTCCCACAGGCTTTACAGAAAGTTATGCTCCTACCAGACACCACTCCATGTGGCTGCGGAGAGCTCATCTAAGGGAATAAAACCAGTGGGAATTTTTTGGTGTCAGAGGATGAGCATTCTGGAGAATTTGTGCTACCCTTATTTTCCTCCTCATACTGGACAGACTTCTGAGATATGCTACCAAGAGAGTTTGCTTGCAGAAAACCAGCATGTGTCCTCTAAATATTTATCCTACAGATTGTTTTCAAACATATACATGCAGGCTTTCTTCTCGTTTTATTTTTGGACATGACTGAACTAGTGTGAAATGCAGATAATGAGAAGTCAATAGCATTTGTGCCCACAGCAGTGCTTTCCTGAGCTGTTCTAATGCAAAGGAAGGGAGTGAGTGTGTGTGCGGTTACACTTTGATTACAGAAGCCAGGCAATATATTTATAAATGAAATTCTGTCAACAACTTAAGTACTAGGGATGTGCAATTAATGAAATCTCTGCCAAACCAAGATTTATGATGACCAGGAGACATGCCTGTACATAAATGAAGAAGTGAGACTGTGTCTGTAGAAGGTTAAAGCATTTAATTGTACTATGATATCTGTATTTACTTGGGCTATTTTTCCTCATACTTTATATGTGAGAATGTTGATGCTTGCAGAGTGCTTTTTACGAAAGAAGAGTAACATTATCTCAGTTTTTACATGTGAAGAAACTGACACCCAGAAATTTGGAGTACCCTAGGTGAGGTACCATACCATAGCAATGGGGGAATTAAGAACCCAAACTTTTTGTGTCCTAATTAGGTATACTATATACTGGATCATGCTGGATTTAATAGCACAGTCAATTTAGCTACTGATAGTATTAAACACCTGTTTTTTCATCCTTTTATTTGAAGCTGGAGCATCATATTCCTTCTCCAGCAGAGAAATAACTTAAGTCCATTTCTTTCACCTTTTCCAGAACTCACAGAAAACAAATTGTTTCTGAAGTACAAAATTCACTGGTAGCAGTGTGTACTCCTACATCATCCAGCAGAAAAGATGCTTTTTCTGTAAGCAAATATAAAAATAATAAATAAATAACAACCACTGTAGCCAAGAGTAGTAAACCTTGGGCAGCACCTATAACAAAAATGGCACCTATGACAAATGGGTGTCACTCCGAAGTTGTGTCTGTCCATAAGGTGTGTTGTATTCTATCAGGACATGCGGCTCTGACATGCACTGAACGTACAAATCCTGTTACAGCTTTTGCCTGCTCTTGACTTTGAAGATTTAGCTTATGTGTTTGCCTTTAAAAGAGTATTGTTAGGAATGTTCTTGTAGTTGACAGTACTACCGCTGAGCTCAAGGCACGCTTCTGGAAGATCCCCCTCAGACACTCTTACGTTCTTGCTGCATAATTCCACAGATCCATCAGCCAAAATATCACTAATGATACAAACTTTTAATTTCACAGATGAAGGAACTTGGCGTCATCGTATACAACTGTAGCTGCCTGGTGCTGGATTTACAAAGGATATTTGCCCTGTATAGCTCATTAAGATACAAGAATAAAATACCTCCAAGTTGGTCTAAGAGACTATACGGAGTGTACGATACTCAAAATAAACTGACACTGCAGCTGAACGAGACAAAATCTGAAGCTTTTGTGTCGGTAAGTTCTGAAAGGAGTTACAGAGAGGGAGGGAAGGGAAGAAACTTATTTAACCTACCAGATTTTTGGAAGAACTGGAAATTTGACATCTGCTTACTCTCCTAATATTGTCCTTTATGAACTACAGAGTAGTGAGACCAGGTTAGGTAGATGCTAGTAGCAACTGTGAAAAGAATCTCAAGTGTCTTTTCACTGATACAGAGATGTTCACAGTTCCCTGCAGTAAGTCCATCGTAATGCTGTGTTCTTCCTGACAGATACTGTCAGGGAGAAATTACCAGGGATGGTAATTTCCATGAATAGGAACATATATGGTGTAAATTAAGCCTATGCTTAAGTATTTCTCTAAATTGGCCATAACTGAAGAAGATGCACTTTACTTCTGTGTCCTTAACCAAAAGCCACTACTAAAATTGAGACTCATGCGAGTGACTGGAAACTTGGCTATAGAGATAAGACCACTACGGCTGTCACTTACACAAGACAGAACTTGATTGATAGTCTCATAATGCTGGAAAACCCAGTCATTCTGTTCTCTGGGAAAATGTTTATTCCAATAGGTATACTTTTTTTTTGTGGAGAAGCCTGTAATTGAAAGGTTTTTATAAAGTTATTTGCCTTTTCCTACAGCGCGGAAGAGACAAATCACAATTTTTTTATTTTTTTTTTCATTCTGATTTCTGTGACATTGTTCTTACATGAAATTTGCCAGGACTGAAGATGCTGCAGAATTTCATTTGAGCATTATTCTTTTTCCTTTTCTCTGTAATGTTACCGCTTTTTCTCTTGCGCTCAAAAGATGATAGGGAGGCTCTTCAAATTGGGTTATTTATTTACACTAGTAGATATAAGGTGAATGACTTGGGAGTAAATGAACTGTTAATCAGACTTCTAAAATAATGCAGACTAAGCTTGGTATCAGAGCTTGCGTTTTTATCAATGTAATTTATAAGGATTAATCCACTTCACCCTGTTCCATTGAAAGCATTCATACTTCTGTGGAACATTATCTACTTTAGCTTTATTTTTAACTGACATTTTAAAACTTCTAAAATTCAAGCAGCAATCCCCATGGAAGCAGTGTGTGTGTGTGTGTATTTTTAATGGAAAGAAACGGAGCAGTCCTCCATCTCAGCAGTGATGTAGCAAAACTGGGAGAAAGTACACAGAGCAATAGAGATTATGAAAGATGCAATGTCTTTCATTTTGGAGGTAACTACATGAGTAAAACCCACCCCTTTGTTGTTTTTTTAAAAAAATATATCAGGAATATAATGATGTTGTTAAGAATTATTTACCCTTCTGTATAACAAGGGGCAAAACCCCATTGCTTTATAGCCAGTTGTGTTAAAAATGACACAAGGCATGTAGCACACTATTAAGTTATACAGCCACTAGCACAGGATGTTGGTGCAGGGGAGTGGTTATACAGGGCAGGGTTTACCTTCACCTGCTGGGAGCCACACAACATTCAGGTGTCCAGGATTTTCACAATCCTACAATCAGTGGAGAGACAAAGAGCTGTTTTGGAGCGAAAATCTGTCAGGGACTAAGACAGCCAGAAGTAATAGGCAACTGAAGAAACATACGCTTCCATTGCTTCTGGAGAGTCTTAAGGACTAGCTTAAATTAGAGACTGACTTTCAGACAGTTAGTTAAGGAGCTGTAAAATGAACTCATACTCCCTTCTAAGCAACCTGTAAGAAATGGAGAAATCCTGCTGAAAAGCCAGTCTTGGAGGGGCACACCGTGATGAAAGCTGGCCAAGGCCAACTTTAAGGAATATGGAACCCTAGACAAAGACAGGTGGAAAGAGGCTTGACAAAAACTGCTCTTCTGCCGTTTTAAGAATGTTCGCTTCCTCCATGTGATTTGTGTTTTCCTTTTGTGTGAGCAACAAAGGGCTCTTCTCTTGAAATTCCACTTCAGAGAACAAAAGGAAGGAGTCACTGGTATTCCAGAAGCTCAGATCAGTGAATTCCAACTCCAAGAGCTACCTGAATTTGCAGCCACAGCCAGCTGTGCTGGTTCTTCCTACCTGAAAACAGGCTCTTCATTAAAGAAGAGCTCACCTACTAGCACATTCTCAATGTTTGCCCACATGCCCCTCTGAAAGGCAGTCTGGGAGTTGCACTGGACTGATTTGGTGGAACCAAGCATTAACATTGCTGTCTGTTCCTGATCTAGTGATAAGTAAAGAAGAAAGTCCCCACAAGCCCAGCAGTTCACTTACTGGGCCTGTTTCTGCCAGGTGAAGAGAAGTATCAAATTGGGTGTTTGGTCAGAACAGCAAGTACTATGCAACTAATGCTGAGAAAAGTACTACAATAGTTTGTGACCACAGGGGGGGGGTCAGCCGTGCCACAGGGTACCAAGTGGAACACCCAAACACAAGGGTTACCGTGAGAGCTTGAACAGAGGTTTTTCTTCTAATTATCTTCTAAATGTCTTTCACTTTCTGGTCTTTATATTGAACGCATCTGAAAAAGACAATGCATAAGAGTTTCATTCTTTAGCTGTTCTGTAACTTAAAACTTCTATTCAAGAAAATAGTAATAATGGAAGAATAGAATCTCAGTGCAACAATAGCCTCCTAAAAGTTTCAGATAATAGACATAAATTTTATCTAACAAAATCACTTTACACATTTTCTTGAATCGAAACTCATTCTTTGAAAACACATTTCACTTCCAATGTTTGTTCTGTATAAAACAACAAACATAACACACAGTCATTGGATTTTTTTTTTTTTTTTTTATGCTCAGGAATCATGGCTCTAATGTTGCTTAGCAACAAAATAGTCCTCCAGACTGGCTGATAAAACGTAAGAGGTTTTTGTTGTGTTTCTTAGTGTTCAGGAATGGATCTGGAATATTGGTTTGAAATCTTGCCACAGTTAATTTTCTATTATTTTCTGAACTTGGTTGTAGTAAGTCCTTCAGAACACCAGTCAATGGTTAAGAAACCACTGTGAATAGGCATCGTATTGAAAGAAAAAAGGATTAATCAAAACCCCAGGATCTCTCCCTAAAGAAAACCTACTAATCTAGATGTCAGCTGCAACCCAAGCAGATAACAAAGGTGAGAAAGTGATACAGCAGCAGGAAGGAAGGCAGCAAGAGGTCTGGCGGGGCCAGCTGTTAAGAAAAGGACAAGTGGCACCCGCTGTAGCTCTATAAAGTGCCTTTAACAATCTCTGCTCCCAGGAGCTGTGGTGGTGTCTGTGAGCAACTTGGCAGGTAGCTCCAGTTCTCTCTCTCTGCACCAGCAGAAGAGCAGAAAGCCCTGGGCCTCTCTGCCTCAGACAGGTGATTCCTGCTGGCTTCGCCTTGCTGACACATCCGACACCCCTAGACGCAAGACAGAAAAGCTGAAATCTGGGCTTACTGCTTACTGGCTCAGCACCAGGTAAAGAGTTAATTTATACCTGAAGCTAGGTTTCAAAGATAAGTTTCTTGCAAAACCGCAGCATCTCCCTGCGACGGTGACTGAGCAAATGGTCACTTTGCGTGGAATTTTAAACAGAACTGATGTAATAGACTTAATTCCTAATCACATGTGATGGATCAGGCTCGTGTAGCAAGAACACAGATTTACTCCATCTGATAGTTACCAGTCCTGGGCCTCTTTGGAACAAAATTCTCTGAAATGTAACTTCAACTAGAGCTTCTTTGATCACAGTGGATGTTTTGAAGTTTGCGTCTTCTTCATTTTACCCACAGTTACATGTAAATCGTGAGGCTTTCAAGGGGAAATGAAGCAAATAACTCTCCTTGGTACCTTCAAGTGTTCTAGCAGGACAGTCGCAGGTATCAGTTAATATTCTCTACTAAAATAAAGGGTACTAATTGCCATCTCGAGAAGAATGACGGGGAGAGAAAATAAATCATGTATTTTAAATGACACATCTGTACTTTTCCCTTCACAGAATTCACCAAAACTCTTCTGCCCAAAGGACAGAGTCCTGGATATTGAAGCTATATACAGTGTTATCGATGATGCAAAACAGTTTGTATACATAGCTGTCATGGACTACTTGCCGATCGTCATTGACACCAATGCTAAACGGTGAGTGTCCGTGTCCACGACTAGCAGGTTATCGTAATGCCAATAAGGTCTGCTGGAGAAAATGAACCCACAGGAGAGTAGTTTCTACTGTGGACCAATCTCTTGGGGCCCAATTCTGCTCTTATTGAAATCAGTGAGAGTTCTGCCATTGACTTAAATGGGAGCAGAATTGGGACCTAAGAAGACATTTCCAGTTCTGGGTCCTAAGCTTTGGATCTGCCTATCGAAGGAGATCAGAAATTGTCTAGTCTGACCATCTGCAAGTGACTGGGAATCAGGAATACAAGAACCTGCTTATACATGAATCCTATTTCTTAACGCTATTGTATTTGCTATCTTGATACCACAGCTGCTGGCATTTTATGAGTATCATCAGATATTCAACATGAGAGAGAGTGAGTGTGTGTGTGTGGTGTGTTAAGAAAGAAACAACATGTTGTGAATTCTTGTATACAACGTGGGAAATGTCATTATTTTATTGAAATATACCTATACATGAAAATTCCAAATTCAGCACAGATTATGTTTGAGTTATATCACATTTCGGTTAACAGAGTTGGTAAAAACAAACAAAGCCAAGTAATTTTTAAACACAGTTTGTATGGACCATTGAAAAGCACTCATGACCCAAAACTGGAACCACAGTGTAATAAAACCATCCAACTCAGATGGCCCGTACCCAGTGGTCCCTCCTACAATCGATAACACTTGCAATGAATTGAGCATCTAGTAAAGCTCACCATTCCATCCATGCACTTGATTTGAACACAGTTAAGCCAAACTAAACATGCGGTTATGTGCTTTTTTCCGGTTTTGCGTAATTAGAGATGTTTTCTTCAAATTTTTCAAAAAAATAACTGTCATTTGACTGATACCAAGCATAACCTCTTTCAAATCCACAAGAGGGTTTTCCCAGTAAACTCATTATGTACAGCCTATGTCACTGTGAAAGTATCATGGGTAGTGCTGTAGGAACCTCTGTTTCTCAACGTGTATGCCTCGCGTTTCTCCTTTACCTTGGAAAGGAACATAGCGTGTAGAATTGTTACTGTGCTGCAGTTGATACTTTCTCCTATACTCCTCCTTACTTTGTTCTCATTCCTGAAGAATTCAGAAATCTACTGGATTAGGGAGATCCAGGGAAGCCACCTGTGTGAATTCTTCAGCATTTTTCCTACAGCATGGCTTTGTGTTTGGGGCACTGCCACAGCTTCCCTACCTTGTCAGCTCCCAGTTCTTGCTTGTAAGTTATTTTCTGGCATTACAGAGCTCGGACTTCATTAGGCCGAATGCCTTGATGCTGCTGGAATAAAGAAAACATGCATTTTCTTTGTCTAATTCTCCCTGTCTTGACCTGCTCCCACCAAAGGTCAGGAACACAAAGCTAACTAGCGTTTGTGAGACTAGCCCCATGGAAGCCACCATCCCATTCGTGGCAGAATTTCTGCAGTTATCATCAGGAAAAAAGGTAGCATCCTCCTTGAACAACCCATTGTCTTCTGCTACTGAAGGCTGCAGACACCCTGCAGAGCAGCAGCTCTCCTTTTCCCAAGCAAGAAATTACAGTAGGCATTCCAGTCCCCAGACTGTATGGTCCCAGTACAGAGAGTTAAAAAAGGATGGCATTCAGGGAGGGGATCCGGTGTTCCTGTTCCCTCACTCGTGTAACCAGCAGAAAACCCTTCTTGTCCCTCTGCCTGGGCTGGGTGAGCAGCACCCTCTAGCTGTAGCTCCTTCTGCTGGTTCTGTGGCACCGCCGGAGCTCCACTGCTCTCGCCACAGGCTGTGGTGGTGACACAGGAGTAACTCTCCCAGCTATGGGCAGACCAGGAACCTGCATTTTGGGCAAGTGTTTTGGCAGCTCTCCATGCACCTACACAGATAGACGGAAGATGTGCGCAACCATCCACAACCTCGCTGTCCCCACAGCGACAGTTTTAGTGCGGGGCAGAATGACCCAAAAAAGGATGCTGGTAGATCTGCTTAGTGAAAACCCCTTTAAATGAGAATGACGTTCCTTCAATGGATAGAAAACGAAACTCACATGCATTTAGTTTTCTCTATGATGTCTAGACTTGGCTGCATAAAAATCCAATTTTATTTTTTTTTTAATTATCTGAATATATTTTATTCTTTCTCCACAGGTACTGGCCATATTTAGATGGGAAGATAAGAGAAGCATTAGTTTTACGAAGTATAAAAGTACGACTTCTCATAAGTTTCTCAAGAGACACAGATCCCCTTACTTTTAACTTTGTTTCATCTCTGAAAGCTATTTGCACGGAAGTTCCAAGCTGTAGTTTGAAAGTTGTAAGTATAATCCATATTGCTTTGAAATCTAAGATATTTTCCACCCCTCCAAAAAAAATGAAGAAAACTTCACAACTGAGAAGTGTTTTCTGTTAGAATCAAAGCCTTTAACTTTCATTAAATAACACAGGAAATGTAATATAATGAACTGAGTTTATTCCTAGTAGTAACAGACATAGAGATTAAGACAGAAAAATAGAATGATGCCAAAAGGCAGTCTGTGTGATGGACAGCCCGTGTAAAACACTACAGCTGGTCTTGCACAGCAAAGCTAACAGAGAAACCGTAGTCATATGTCTTGTTTATAGTGGCTGATAAGAGTAAACACGACAGCACAAAAATGTGGTTTAGTCTGGATTCATGTACCTTACTGTTCAGCTGCACCAGCATCTACTTTTCCTTTAGTCAAGTATAAAGTACAAGAAAAAATAATGAAGATTTTACATTAAATTCGGGCTACAAATTCAGAATTGTGAAGACTAGAACAACCATTATGTGACCACATTAGACGTGCAATACAGGAAAGTGAAAAATACCATATATGTTACATTTGTATTAGAGAACAAAGTGTATGGTAAGTACTACTTGCAATTTGATACAGCTCATTTTTATGAAATTGAGGCACCCTGGAAATCAGCCATCTTGGATCAGTTCTTCTTGGATCAATTTCTTTTTGGTTTTTTGTTTGGGTTTTTTTTTCAGAGAACTGTCTTAAATAATCTGCTGTCTTATTTTGACTTGTTAAACTGATAATCCCCTAAATCATTTTGGCTTTTTAAAACCAACAACAATTGTAAAAAACAAGTACTTACTTGAGTTATACACACTACGTGGTATTTATGCATATCTAGAAATAGGGCTTTTTGGTTTAACATGCTCTTGTTATTGCAAGTTTCCTAGGTAAGAAGCAGCACAAAGGGTGTTTTTAAGTCAAAAAGCCCATACATGGCTGACAGTGGTTAAGACACTTCAATTTAGAGAAACTTCTAGCTTGTTCTGTATTTATTATCAACATTCTATTTATGTATTCGGAATTATTTTTTAAGTGGTACCTAATGCTCTAAATACTCATATCCATTTCTATCTATTTACAGCAGGTAAAATCTTTAGTACAGAATTTATCTTGTGAAGAACTAAATTCTAGAAGGAAAAGAAGTATCTCTAGACTTCTAGGTAGACAGTCTAGTTAAAGTATCTGCCGTTAGAAAATACAAATACAACTTCCAGTAAAAAAATTAGACATCGAAATAGTTGTAAAGGTACAACACAGCTCAGTTCCCGCTGTGCATCATGTGTCCCACACCCTGCGTAAGTCACCGCCTTAAATCAGCCTCGGTAGGAGGAACAGCCCAAGGCTTGGAGTTTCCTGGTATCTCTTTGATTTTGGACAAAACCGTGGCACAGGCTTCATCACGGAGCAGTCCTTCACAAAGGCAAAACGTTTCAGATGAGCACTGTTTCTTTGAAACTGCGTTTCCTTTGTATTCATCTGTTCTAGACAGTATCAAAGTGAAAGAAAACTGTGTGTGTGTATGGGGGAGAAGGAATAGCTAACAACTGAAAAAAAAAAACCCTAAAAATTAAACCTTTTGAATTATTGGAAAAATCTGCTTTTCCCTTTTTGTTTCTGCTTTGGGTATGAAGAAACATAAAGTCAAACTAAACTGTACAGAAAATACTGTAATGCAAACGTGTATTGTCCGTGTTTATACACAAACCTGAAGTTACAAGTTCTGATTGAAATTATTCTTAAAATTGCTAAGCTGTCCCAATACCTCAATATTGTTTGTAGAGAAATGGTACCCCCTCATCGTCTGTTCTCTTGGGGATAATATATCTGAGTCCGGCATGGACGTATTCAGTAACTTTTGTCTTTCATTTAGCTTTTGATCCCTGGGATATGCCTTGTTGTGGTTGTTTTCGTTTTTTTTTAAGCCCAAGGAAAGACCAGCGTGGCTAGGAAGCTTCCAGGCAGTGCCCACAGCTTGCTGCAGCTGCAGGGTACGCTGTTTTGCCAGCGGCAGCAGCCTGAAGGTACGCGGTCAGCCTGGAGAAGTCTGAGCAGGTGTAATTCTTCTGTTAGGTGGGAGTCTCCTCCTGACTTCCTCTGGTTGAAGGCCAGAGGAATGGAAGTCTTGGTATTGCCTAACTGCAAGTACATAGTTAGAACCAGGGACCTGCAAACCTGTCCTGAGTCAAAACAGCTGCCAGCCGCTGTGCGTGTCATTTTTCAGTCTGCTGGCGAGGGCAGGAGGGCAGGGACTGCAAGGCGTGATTTCCTAGATGCAAACACTGAATTGTAACAGTGTGCTCTATCTAGAAGCAGGGTTTTTTCCCTTTTGCCACAAAACTTTGACAATACTGGGCAATTAACATCATCAATGCAGTTAGAAAATGATTAATCCCTAATTATGCATTCCTCAGCATCTCACTCTAAGTCTAGTTCATATAAGCATTAATAATTATTGGATTCAACTGCAACTGTTTTGAGAGGGTGAACTCAATGCAAGTACTCCAAAAAGTGATCACTGGGAAGAACTCAGGAGGAAAAAGCTTTGTCTGAGGCCTGAATAAATGCTGTAAGCACACAGCCAAATGTCAAGGAGTAAAGTGCATCCCAAACTGCTGCTCATTCAGGGAGCTCCGTCCCCTGCACTGAACCACACGTGGGCATGAAATTAAAGCTTGAACCATAAAGGGTAAACTCAAGGTGAAGAGCTCACCGTTGTGCCTCTTGGGACTTTAATTCCAGTACTCCTGAAGTTTTGTGTGCCTGACCCTGTAAATATGCGCGGGACCCTATTACGTGCAGGAGTGCTCAGTCTGACTCCGGGAGGTGCAGTAGGAAGGGGGCAGCGCAGCTGAGTGCGGGGCTGAACAGAGAAAAGTGGATGTGTTTGAAGGGCCCACGGAAGGCACGAACTAGAACAAAGTGTCTTTAGAAACCAGAGACCAGGAAGGCACAGCGTGGACCAGACATACGTAGCTACGGCACAAGTTGTTCTTGAGGCTCCATGTGAATCTGTTTCTGAGGTGCGCAGGTGTATTCCTGCTAAGGTGAAAGGCAGGAAAAACTGAACCTTTCACTAATTCTCAGAAAGCCAGAAATGCCCTAAGAGTAAACAAAGTGTTATGAATTAACTGTGAAACCTTTGCACCTAAGCACTAATTTAATTTTAAAGCTCTGAACTCCTCAAATAAGGATGGAAAAGATGAATGAAATGTCAGCAGAAGGTGGTGTATTATTAACACGGTACTTCTGAAGGCACGTGTCGGCAAATGTTGGGCTGTGCTGCTTAATGCCAGCGCTGCTTCACTTGCTCATCTCGGCTACGTTTGTGTGTTCTGCTTGCGAGGGCAGCTGGGTTTCCCCACTGGTACCTGTAATGTCAAGGAGTTAAGGCCTTCTCTGCTGTTGCTGGAGAACACATTACATTTTCAAGCCTTCTGTCTTTTCCTGCCTGAATCTGATATTTTTTCTCTTACAAAGTTATTATACAGATTTTTCAATTCAGCACATCTGCTGAATCTTATCTCAGTTTGACAACTCTAAGCTTATACGGTTATTGTGCTTCACTATTTTTACATCAAGGTAGGTAATTTTTTGCTAAATCTTGTAACACTGGGAAGAAGACAGCTTGTTACGTTTTGTTTTCTGGCCGTGAATATTTTATCCATTTTCCAGTTTTAGACTATTCCCTACAATATTATTAGTCACGCATTATCTTCCATGTCCCTGTGAAGAGTTACTGCGAGTATGCGTGATGGACAGACACCCTGTGGCTGCGAACTGTCTCTGTTCCTGTTTTGTGGGGCCAAGAAAAACATGAACATTTTCTTCTGGCTTTATCCAAAAATTTGTAGACCCTTTCAGAAATATTCAGACCCATCTCTGGCTTGTGAAGTACCTAATTTCTGCGGTGGGTGCGTGTCTGTAGAGCAGTTCCCCATGCACACAGTTGCAAGTCTTGATGTTGTCTAAGAACTATCCCCTGATATCTGGTAAACTTTCCTTTACAGCTGTTAAGGTGGTTTGTTCCAATTTTTTTAAAAAGTGTAACGCTGTAATTGTTAGTGATGTTAAAAATCTGTAATTAAAGGTATGATTTCTCCATGTACCTTAGATAGACGTGAATATACGATATAAATCTCATTTAAAGAACAGTTTTACGCAGAATAATCTTCTTTAATGCCCTTTAGAAAGCAATCACTCTTTGGGTTGTTGTGCTTGTTTTTAAATTCAAAAAACTATCTTTGGAATTTTGCTAGTATTTGAACTCATTACAAAAATTAGGCTGTGTAAAATAACAATGCCATGTACAGGTAAGTAAGCACAAAATGACATACGAAATTCAGAGACTGTTTAAGAAAACAACTTTGTGATAGTTATCAGTTATAAAGCTGCACCACAGTACCATCCAGTATTTGGGCACTGATAAAACACCGATGTTTTGAATTTTATTTCTAATGCACTAAAAACTTGCTTCAGCCCTAATAAACTTCCATCATTGAGGGGCAGTGGGGTCAGTGCAAGGACAGGGACTCTCCTCCTCACTGATGGAACTGGTATTTTGCACAGAGCTCTTCCGAGCAATTTTGGTACAACCTCTGACAACAGAAAATTTACCCCAATATATTTTCCAATGGGGAAGAGAGAGATCCTGACAGAGTCCGCAGCATGAAGCGTTAGATAAACCGCAGCCTCTGGGCTAATCTACCTTTTGTCTGCAACTAATCTGTCTTAGTTAGGTTTGATAATACTAATTGCAGATAAGCCTGTTCAGAACTTGAGTTGAGTTCTCCAATGAAAACCAAACTGTAATGATCAGGACAGATGATTAAGAAGAGGAATTTTTTTTTTGAAATAGTATTTACATGCAGTTCTGAAGCAACCAGTGGTATGAAATCTAAAGCTGGCATTCCTGGTGATCAGTAATAACATATTTCGCAGTGGTCGAGCCGTTTACTGCAAACCAGCATCAAATCGACCTACATCACGGGCCGGGTAAAGAACGCTTTATAAAACTGTCTGTGTGCTGTGCGCACACCCTTATTTGATTTAACCAAACTGGTGATGTCGCCTACCACAGAGATCACTACTTTTCAGTAATGAATTTAGCTTTCTACAGTTGGGGTTTCAAAGTAGTAGATTATTCAGAAAGGCATCTCCATAACCTAAAAGTATTTGTTCAAGGTTTGTATCAAAAAGAGCATTGGTTCAAGAGATGAATTTTGCGTTACGGAGAACAGACGCCCAAAGAATGATTCAAGGCGTTTTGGGGTGAGGTTTTTTAATACTGTTTTTCAATGTCTGAGGTGGGTGCAATGTATAGCCAGTTACTTTCATCAATGTGAATTAAGTTTGTTCTGAGGATCTCCACCATCACCTCAATCAAAGTTTCCCAGTCATGCAGTCAATATTTTATTTATCCTTCATTATGTTATTCTCTACTTCTGGTTTTGGAATCTGTGTCTAGCAATTAGTTTCCTTGATGACACAAACAATACTTAAGATTTGTAGTGGAAATCTCACTTTTGTCTGGCACTGATGCAGGCAAAGAGTGCATGTAGCTCAAAAAAAGATATTCAAAAAATCTAACTCAGATTTCACCCTTTAGGGTAAACAGATGCATTTCCCTCTTGTTGTCTGGTAAATTTGATCTCTCCCTATCAGACTTAATCCTGAGAAGTTTCTGAAATCAGCAAATTTCCTGTTGGAAACTATGCAACGTGTAATATAAAGGTATTAATTCAGCTTGTGGGTGTGCCTGCCAATCCGGAGCCCGAAGCAGACTTCAAACCCCCATGTCCCCTGATGAATGAGGAAATGAGCTAAAGAAAAGTTCCTGGCTCTTATCATGCAGAACACAAAAGATGGGGGTTTTTTGTTCATTTCACAGCCTTTATTACCTGGCACTGTGTTTTTAGTATGCGGTAGCCATATACTTTGTATAGTTCAGAATGCCAAGGCACAGTGAGTGTCACGAACTATAAGAATTCAGAAAGAAATGCAATGTGCGGTGTTTTATTAAAATTAATTCTTGGCTCTAAAAACTCAAGCTGTTCTGTAGCATTAACTCATTTTCAGTAAAGACTAGAGAACAGACCGTATTTTTTCTTTATGTCCATGATAGAAGGGTTCTCATTAACCTCTACTCCATTCTATTTTATGGCAGAAATTCTTTGACCTTGAGGAAGAGAGCGCATGCTTTCTTAAAGAACAGAAGAACACTTCCTTTCCCAAATTAAATCGTAACAAATATATGGTAACCGATGGAGCTGCATACATTGGTAAGTAACCAAATCTCAAGAAATTCTATTTTGTATCCAAGTGCCTGAAATAACATCCATTTGTAAATGAGGAATCTAGAGCTGAATTGCTTGTTAATTTAAAGGAATAGTCTCGTTTCTTTGGGAACCTGGATGAAGATGAGCTTTGAGCCTCTCCTCATTTAAAAACTCTTTTTTCCCCGCTTATCAGTTTCTCAAAAGCAACATTCTGCTTTCAGTATTTTAAAACAGACTGAAAGCACACATACAACACACTTACTTAGGAAGTAGGAATAGATTGAGTTATTAACATACTCTCTGTTTCTGCAACCCAGTGAAGACGGGCTGCTCTCCATTTCCCCTGTTATCGCTGAAGCTGTGGTCAGGACTGGTAAATACTGTACAAATGCCTTTCATCCTCATCTTCTGAAGTCTTATTCCATTTACTGTAATGGCATTTCAGACACCCTCCTTTTATTAACATTAGGTACATAACTAATTGGTATTTTGAGTCAAAGGTGTATTGAAGTAAAGTCGCTGTGTGGCACCTAGCAAAAGTTTATTATCAGTCAAATGCTCAATGAATGTAGGCTAAAACCCACCTTTTTAAAAAAATCTGACCACTTGAGCTGTGCGTGAACTGCAGGATCATAAAGCTGCTGCTGAATTAAAAAGTAACTCCTGAGATGTTACGAAGTCAGGAGAGAAAACAAGCATTCTAATGTGCTGCAGCTCCATGCTTTAGTTGCTAAAGCCAGCGATGGCGGAGGCAGCGAGGGAGGGCAAAGGCTGCAGCCCGGGGCAGCCCATGCCCACAGGAAGAATGGAGAATTCCAAGTGGCACAGAGACACAACCAACAGCCACTCTGCAGAGCTCGCCCTGATGGGCTCTAAACACACGCCCCCCCCTCTCTTCACCCATACAAATCTTATTTTTCACTTCAAATAGTGCAGCTTATTCCTCTCTCATCTCCCAAGTGTTTTACAAAACCACCCCCCAATCATTGTTTTTACTCTCTTTTAAATTCCTTCCATTAACCAGATCAAATTTTAGTACTTTGTAACTTGTCTACACGTCTGGATTCTTAGCTGAGGGGGTTTTTTTCTTTCCCATTGTCCTCACATCCTTAGATATATATATATAAATAAAATAAAGAAATATTCAAAGCTATGTGAAAGTAATACAAATGTAAGTTAAGGACCTGATACATCTTTTACTTGAAAGCATAGAAGAAGTGTCCCTTATGATTGAGGCTTCAATTTACCATCCTTGTCAACTTTAGAACTCTTAACGTTTCCTGCTGAAGTAGCTGAAATGACGCTGAAAGGGTATAAATTTCTCAGATACCTTCATGTTTCATCTGTGTTCAGAGTTGTTTTAAAAGATTAACAGCATTTTTTTTTCTCCAAAATCCTGCATGTCTTATAAATGTAGAACTTAAATAGTTATAGTTTTAGTGAAATAAAAAGAAATAACTCAAACGCTTGCTTTACCTGTTTTCCATTAATCCAATTATCCTCTTTGCCTTGCGATCCCCAGGATTTGAAATGCTCATTCGTTACCTTAGATTTCATCAAAGGTGGTAATAACTGGCATAAACAAGTAAAACCTGTTTTTCTTTCCTGAAATAGTATCTATCAACGGATAATCTGTAAAAGATCTATTGGGTCAGTTCAGCGTTCTGGAGCAACCACTGTCCATCCCATCTACTTTGCATTGTTTATACGTCAAAAAAATATTTTAATTCTTGGCACTGAAAAGGCCAATGAGCAAAGTAAATGGAGTAATAATACAATGTATGCAAAAGGAAGAGCAAGTTAGTTTTGACTAAATAAAAGGACCTGGTTTTGCTTAAGAAGGATTAGAGCTGTTAACCTTCCAGAAACGATTTGCACTACAGACTGGTACGTAATGGAGTTTTTTCTTGCTCGCTAGTACAGAAGACTTATTTCTGTCTCTGCCCAGGTAGGCGCTGGGGACAATGGTGCTGGATCGTGCTGGATTGCCTTTAGGGAGATCGCTCTTTTCTTTCTTTCTTTTTTTTTTTTTAATGTTAGAAACTCATTGTATATTCCTGCCTTTACTCGTAGGTAATTTTGATTGGGTAGGAAATGCATTTACGCAGAATGCCGGAGCTGGCCTTGTTATCAACCAAGCGGACGCGGGGAACAGCACAAGCATCATTAAGCAACTCAAGGCTGTTTTTGAAAGGGACTGGTATTCACATTACGCCAAAAGTTTACAACCAACAAAAATCCCCAACTGCTTTAATCACAAACTTAATAAAGCAACATCAAACAAGACTGCCATGAGCAATGCGAATTAGAAAGACTACTTTACTGTTCGGTATGGCAATGAAGAATTACATTGGGGTATAACCCTCTTTCATATTTACAGACAAAAGACTTAAAGAAAAAGCAAAAAAAAAAAAAAAGAAGTTTGGTTGGGGGGGTGTTTTTAGGAAAAAGCACACTTATATAAAAACTGTCTGAACTATATTCTCTATATTGAACTATTTAAGACTTTCAAATTTGTTACTTCTGACACTGAATGTCATTTCTGCTTCCATGTTAATTTTAATGTTCCGCGTTTGAATTTAACAGCATGTGTCAATTCTTCTGTTTCTGTTTTAGGCCTTTCCCTAATTGCCATCCTGGCTCGAACGAACCTTGAGGCAAAACCAAGATTCAAGCTATGAAATGGCATTCTAAGCTCAGTTATTAGTGACGTTCAAGTAGGCAGTAGGTTTACTGTATTAGAAAACATAAAGGAATAAGCAAACTTTTTCACCCATATAAATCATTCCCTTTAAATAAATACCCAGACATGCAAGTATTGCCTAGTTTTGAGCATTTAGTTTGAGTATCACTCTTCCATGTCTAACTAGCCTTAAAATACAAACGAGTTACATGACTGGTAATTCATTCATCGCCTAAAAGTATGAGGAGGGTTTTGAGGGTTTGGAGTTGGCCGCCTCAAATTCATCGTAATCCCTAAAGCCTCTCAGATAAATGGGTTTTTAATCAAAGTAGTGTGGATTCCTTTCAACATAATAGTTATTTCCAATTATACTATGTTTCATCTAACAATGAAAATTTCTGTATTAACAGCAAAGACCTAGGACTGATATTATTTTTTTTTTGTAATCTCAAGAAAATTTCTCCCCCAAGTTAAATATTATCAAGTGGAGTCAGCAATTGTGTGATGATGACTCATTATCCAACCAATGCATTTATAAAAATCAAATACTGCTTTTGAGGAAGGTCAAGGTTTATGCAAAATCATGCAATAATTGTTGTTAAACAATCATACAGTAATTTTGCTTGGTTTTATACCTGGAAGTTTTTTGTTTCCTAACTTTTACTTAAAAAAATAGTAATTGTGAAATGGCATTTTTTGTTAAAATGTCATCCATACAGGGGAATACATCAGCACAAACAGAAACAGGATGCCTTCATTTAGGCCCCAGTTTCAGTCGGTGTGAATAGTGTGCCTCTACAAACACAACTCGGTTGTGACAAGCAAGTGTTCTGTGGAAGCGTGAATCTGCTCCTTAAAAAAAATAAGTATAAATTTTTGACAGCAGATTTTTCTCCAGTCAGAGCTGTAATGGCTTTGTTTTATTGCAGAACTGTTTCATTAGTATCCCTCTGCTTCTGTTGAAGAAATGCGGCCATGAAAGCAAACTGCATTTTGTTAAATATTCGCAGAGCTTCTTCCAAAATGCAGGCTTTCCTCACCTGGCTGTATGTTACTGAAGGCACACTTCAAAAGCAGAAAGGAAACCAAACACGTCCCAATGGACTCGAATCTTAAGAACAAGTTAAAAACCCACCTTGACTTTCAAGAAACACAGGTTTCATTTACAAGGTTGTAAAAAAGTTTAAATTTATTTTCAAGTAAGCGCAGCTTCGGAAACTCTTGTAAGGTAACATATGCACAACTTCAAATTGCCAGCTGGAGACAGAGACACACCACAAAACTAGTTATGACTGCAAAAGGCACACTTTTGACCAAGAATGTTTGTTTCTTTTGCAATTGCCAAGATTTACATCATCTTACTGAAAGTTGTCATCTTTTACAGAAAAGGTTCTGCACAGCTCCAATGCTCAATAACATTTCCTAATATTCGGATAAACACATGCCATTTATTAGCCTCCTCCCGCACACAGAAAACAGCATATATTCTGACATTCACGTAAGAAACAAATACCTAAAAAGAAAAAGGTTTCCTTAGTTGCTCTGAAGGAAAGATCTTTGTGAAGAGAAATTTCTGTATTTTCTTCCTTCTGTATATAACTTTAGAGTACGTATAGCAAGTATTGGGAGAGAGTTCCTCAGCACTTAATTTATTTGTTGGGGTTTTTTTGTTTTGTTTTAGAAATAAGTATTAGTACAGAGTAATTTCTGGTGAAAAATTCAGCCGACTTGCACCACCAATGAATTTATCAGTCAAAGCTATGAACACAAACCAAACCAAACAAACAAAAAACCCACCACATTTTTAAAAGCTGGCTGAAAATTTTTAAAGGTTCTGAGGTCTCCAGGGATGGGTGACCTTAAAGCTTGAGATTTAATACTGCGTCCTTAGGTAAGATACAAAAAAACCCCAAGCAAACAGAAAAACCCCACTGTCCAGAGTTGTCATTTGTAGCACCCCATGGCAATAATATACAGGAATGAATCAATGGTATTTTTTCCCTCTTGCATTATGGATACTAGAAACTTGTTTTTAAAAAGTTTTTTAAATGACTTCTTGTACAAATAATGGAGGATCTGAGTGGAACAGAAATTTGTCAGATGCTAAAGTGAAGCTGTCTGTTTACAGAGCAGGATTTAGTGATGAAATCAGACTGCGGAGTTACCACTGACCTTCCATTTAGTACACCAAATGAATGACTCGGATGTAGTAGTTTTACGGGACAGATCCTGGGGACATACAGTCATTCGTATTAACCAGATCTATTAGTTTACAAATGCATTCTTATTGGCCTGATGAATAAATTTTGGTGCTTCAATGAACCCCCCCAAAAGAGCTGCTATGTCAAAGTACGTTTTAAAAATGGCAGTATGTTCCAGTTTTATGAATGGAAGAGTTTGGGGGTTTTTTTTTAGCAACTTGTAATGCAAAATAGCAGTCAGCCATCCTACAACCAGACTGGCAGCCTCAAGTTTCGTTTGCTATAAAGTATGGATTGATATTTTAATAACTGTTTAAAATGGCAACCGGCTTTGGTCTGTTACATTAGCCAAAAGACAAAGTGCATCCTTGGACTTCAGCAAGTAGGGAATTAAAACCGTCAGATTCTTATTTGAAGCTAAGGGGATTATAGCCAATTATTTGGTCTGGGTTAGCACTGTTACTGTTTAACTAGGTTTGCCCACAGCAGCCCCGATTCTGGCTTCAGATCCTTCTACCAATGTAAATAAATCTGGAGCAAATCCATCACAGTAACTTCACTTCAGGAATCGGAATCTAGACCAGCTTCCTCTTGCTTTAGCTCTCCTGAGTATCGCTGCTGTGCAGGCTTAACAGGGATTTGCATTCAGTGGTTTCTCACAGACCTCACAGGCATAATCCAAAAGATGCACTTTCTCTAAGCCCCTTCTAACTGGCATTGGTAACTCCATCACATTAAAGGCAATTTCCTAAACAGAACAGCTTTATTCTTAAAGAATATAGACTGTAATTGTTGTTTGCTGCAAACATTTACTAGTGCCTTATTCATACAAGTTTTTGTTTAACTGTTCCTCATGTGAAGTCCCGATAAAGATCTTGTATCTGGTTCCGCGGCATACAGTGAACTCCCATATTGTCATGTTTACAGGTTAGTACCTAAAACTAGAGTCACAAAAAGACAAAAACTGAATGTGAGGCAACGTTCCAAACCACAAGCACATGCAGACCTAAGCGTTTTTATCAAAGCCTTATTCTAGAATTAAATTTCACAAATTACTCCTGTCTTCATTCTCAACTAATTCACACCACAGTTAAATTATTCTGTCCCGCCAAGGTGTAAAAATAAATAAAATCTGAATTCCCCCAACACCTGACTAATACCAAGAGCATAACTAAAGAAATTCCTTTAAGCACAGGATGAAGTCCAAAAATCATGCAGTGGCTACTTGGACAAATCTTGACGTTATGTCTCAAGTTGCTTTGGGCTGAGTACCACTTTTTTTTCTGCCTGAAGCATGAACTGGTATCCACAACTGCTCTCACCTTCTCTCTGACAACCAGGAAAGCATGGATGACGTGCCACAGCACAATGGCCATAGCTGTACCCTGACAGGAACAGATTCAAGGTTTCGCCTGATTTTTTTTTTCTCCTGACTTTTTCCTAAAAATAATGCATCTTTGAACTGAATTTGAGGCCACGCTGTACAAAGTTTTACACGGTACAGGGCCCAGTGTTCCCTCCAGTAAATCCAGGCTCTGCAGGTGGTTCAGAGGAGAGCTTGAGAAACAAGTTAAAGTCCCAGAATGCAACTTTTAAGACCTACCCATTATTTGTTTTACTACTAGCTACCTAAATTCTACTACTTTTTTGAGTTTTGCATACATAAAAACGGAACTAAGCTGTGTGTGCATGTTACCTGCCATTTAACCCTCATCTAAGGAGAAATCCAGACAAAGCATTTATAGATTTTTTTTTTTTTGTGACTTTAGTGGGTACTTAATGAAAATAGCACAGACTTTCTCATTAAGTTATCAGCTGGCTATTCCAGTTCTTCAAACTGAAGTCCTTTATAAACATCCCCATCTTGAATATCATGCACTTGACTCCTGAGAATGGCCTTATAACAGAGAGCGCTAAGTTATGTTAAAACTATTTTGGACTTCAAAATTAACCCTTCATTTTAATACAAAAATACTGACTACATGTATAGTATGTTTCCAGATGGTCCAGATTGCTGGCATGGTGTTTTTCTTCCACTCCTATCCTTTCTATATGTATATATTCATGGGGTTGTTTTTTTTTTTAATCACTGTTAATCCAATTCAATCTATGTAAAAAACAGAATGAATCCTTGGTATATTTAAAATTCACGACGATACCTCCCGAGTTGAATGCACCAGTAAACATATTCCACTTTTGATACTGCGGAGTATAGTAGCTCAACTGATACTGTAGAGTGATTGCTTTTCTTAGCTGCAGTTTTTCACTTTAATTACTGCTGGATGTTACGTATGAATTTCTCAGTGTTGAATCAGGTTGCCCTTGCATCATCACTTTGCACAAATGCCTTAGAAGCTTGCCAAACTAGCATGTAAAAAAAGACCTCATTCAAAATAGTTTAGACAAGAAAGGAACCCACGTGCTTTACACTGTGTGGATGCTGAAGTCAGTAGCTAAACTCCAGTCCTATACCACAGTGGGGCTTTCTATTGCCGCTCCTGTTTGGATTAGCCCTGCATGGGCTTAAAGAAAACGGCTGTGAGACTTGTGTGTTTGAATTAGCTTGAGATCAGGAATTTACAGGGAATCTGAAGGATCCAGCTGTACTGAGTGGTTCAACGCAGTAACTTAAATGGGGTTTTCATGAAAACACGTTTCTATTCAATATCTGTATGCCCCAACTGCATCAACACACTAAGGTCAGGTTTTCCCTAAAATTCAAAATACATGTAGGGCAAAAATCAAGCTACTGTGGCACATTTCTGAAAACCCTGTTAGAATTAAATTTTAAGAGTACAGTTCAATTCTGGCTGCAAATTATTCTGCTATCATCAATGGAGCTAGCTCTATTTTGTTCACAACAAATTCTACACTGCAATTTTACAGGGAGACTCAATAATTCTTTTTAATCCTGTAAAATGAACATGATAATTTTTGCTTTAAGAACAGAAATAAGGTTGTGGCTCATTCAGGCTACAGAATACAACAAAGTATAATAAAATGGCCGACCACTGTAGCATTCCAGAGGATTATTTTGTGCTCCTTTATGTTTCATGGCCACAAACATGCATAATACAAATTATACGTATTGCAATGGCCTTGCGTGAACACGTATTGGGCATTGAATCTCACACAGTAACATCTGTCCCTCCTGCAACAGCATAAAATGTAACAGGGTAGAGAGGACAGGGGGGTAACAGCTACAGAGACAAACCAACTTGACTCAGACTGCATTAAGGGACTAGGTGGTGGCCTAAAAGCTCTGGGCTACGATCTCATTTTGTTCCTTTCCCCACGAAATCCTGTATTTCTTATGCATCCACCTGGCTCTTTGTATGAGTGAACTCCCAAGATTGTTTTCAGAATAAAGAGGAAACCTTTAAAAATTACAAACTTCACAGAAAGGAATCAGCATAAATAAAAGCTCATCCACATCTATGTAGCAAGTACTGAGAAGTAAAGCAGCATTTGAAATGGGGCTCTTGTGCATTAGAAGTTCCTAATGCTATATAAGCAAAGATTTAGAACACAGCACATGCCTGCAAGTTTCACAACATATGCAGCATTTGCATACGTTCTCCCAATATACAAATATAGTCAAGTCAGACAGATACCATTCTGAACTCCTAATAAATTGGTGAAAATTATCAAGCCATCAAAATTGGCAAATAGATTACACTCAAATGAAAAATAAAAAAAAATTAAAAAATCCCTCCAAACTACATAAAGGTCATAAATTACTTTACTTAGAAGCTGAAATTATTTTCAAACATAACTTTGAGGTACTTAATGGGGATCTTAATGGGAAAGGAATCTTTATGTTAAAGGCATGCACCATTATACGCAGTGTTGTCTAAGCAAGACAGCATGTAACACACCAAATGAGAAGCTCTTCAAATGGAAGCGTGTGGGACATTTTATTGACTGACTTGCTAACAAATGTTTTCAAGTGGACTTGCTCAGTATTCCATTACTCCACATTATTCTTTATTTGCATTTCTTCAAATTACACTGTACCTGCATTCACGTTTTTCTTGAAACTTGACAGAAAAGCAAGATGCTTCTGGAAGTGACAGCTGTTTCTTTCTAAACATCAGGGGGCCGCTCTCCTAATCTCACTTGTCCTCTCACTGTCTCCTGCTTCTTCAGCAACCCAGGCCAGGTTTTCATTTGTCATTGCCTGAGGAGCAAAGAAAAAGTATTTTAGTTATCTATCTGCTGCTTATGAAAACTGCTGGCTGCTCAATATGCTTTTGCCCTTTGAGAGCTCCCTCACCTAATGTGATACTAGAGAAAGCATAATAAAGGAGGTCAAACACGTAACTCGGGATGCCTCATAATTCTTTACCTGGAGAGACACGTGCAAAATCTGGAAGAAGAGGAGATTGGGGGATGGTAGAATGTTTGGCAAACCTAAAACGAGGTAGAGGTTTTTCTGGTGATATAAATACCTCTTCTGGTGGCCACATTTTAGTCTAGTGTAAACCACTCTTTACCATAGACCCAGATTTGCAATGACTGAAATGTGCGGCTAACTTTAACATGAAAAGGTGAGAGGTCAAACACCCCTTGTCCTCAGGAAATGAATTAATTTCTTCACTTTCTAAGAGGGGTAGAAGAGACGGGTAAAAATGGAAAGTGCACTGTCTCCTCTTTTCAAGGAATAGCCCAGGTTGCTACAAGAAATAGAACTGATAAGGTTTCTAAAAAAACCCAAAGATCCTACACATCCAACTTCTATTAATTCTCTAAAGGTGGTGCATACCTGTGGGAACTTGGGGCTCGCAGCTTAGAGGCAAACCATCAGGCTTCTCAGGAGAGCTTCTTTTCCTCCTCCTCGCTATACTCAAGACAGCTGTGACATCTGCTTGTAACGATCTCCAGATTCTTCGAAGAAATTTCCAAACTAGATGATAAGAATTTTCCCTGTGGAAAGAAAAATGAGTGGGAGATTCAGTGAGGAACCCAAAGAACTCAGTACAAATATTAAAGTGCGTAAGAAATCAGGATCCAAACCAGGATGCATTCTCATTTTTGCAACATTTAAAAAAATAAATGAGAACTGGAAAAAGAATGAGAGGCTAGTGCAGTACCTCAGATTAATGTAATTTATAAACCAAAATGCTGTTACATTGTGGACAGTCCCTACATCTAAACTGCTGCTCTTAATACGGCAGAGATGCAGTGAAGAACCTGTGAACCACTACCTTTGATATGTTGTACAAAGGTTTCTGCATTCAAAGTCTTATGCCCATCTACGGCTGTATAAAGCTTACAAGGTAGGCAAAAAAAAATGGGGTTCTGTGTATATTTATACAAACCCTACTGCCAAATTATCATTAAAAAAAGTCACTTCTCACAGCATTTGTGTCTTCAGATGTCAACACAGAGATCTTGGTGAACAAATCTGGAGAAAGGCGGAAAAGCAACATCTGTGGCAGCAAGCAAGCCAAATAAAATAAACTGTGAGCCCATTTTCCAAGTGCCAGCTGATACAATAAAAGCACTCAGATGCCCCGTATCATATTCCAAATGTCCTTGTATCAGATTCCAAATACAGAGCTGTGGCTCCACACACACATATGTACAGAGACTCATCCTCAGAGGAAAAATGAGTATCTGTGCCAGAAGAGCTTGGAACATCTCTAGTACAATGACTTGTTCCACTGCTGCCCTACTCTTAAATAAGACCGACAGGAAATAGTACAGCTCTTGCTGGAAAGGACCACGTGCCCTTTAATAGAAAATAGGAGTATGCACACATAAAGAGACTCCAAATAATGAACTACAAAAGTAAAGTCCTGGCCACAGCACAGAAGTACATTAATGTAACCATTTCCGATAGCACTTACCAAAGCTACCTACTCGCCTTTTCATTCCCACATTACATGTGTGCCAAAGCTCACTTTAAAAAAAAAAACAAAGGGCAATGCTTCTCTCTGAACTAAACATTCCAGAGAGGATTATACTTTTTTTTTTAGAAAAAAAAAAAACAGAGCGAACAGCAACCACTGCCCCAATTCTCTTTTCCCTTTCCTCACTCCCATTTTTCATTGGCAAATGTTTCTGTTATCTCCCCTCTGCCTCTTGTCTTTTTCCTTTTCAAGCTATTTCCTGCATGCTGTTTCTGAAACCCTTGCTGCTTCGTACACAGGGATGAATTCCTGCATCACTGGTGCTGTAACATCGTACAAGGTTACTTCCACTAGCTTTACCTGAAGTGCTCAGAAAAAAGGAAGTACATGCACATGTCGTTTAAAGACACACAAATTATTATATATGAAGACAAGGGGAGACAGGACAAAAGCAGAATGCAGACGCTACCAGAAAAATATCTGGATGGGGAAAAGCTTTTAAGTCATACTCCTCAATCCGGTTTTGTCTTGGCATATCCGAAACCTGTATCAGGATTGAGAGCCCAGGTTTGCAAACCTCACACAACTAACGCAGGCCTTGCCTCCAGGGATTTTGTTCACTGTTGTCCTGGAGTCACACACCATGTTAACCTGCCAAGCTGGGCAATAACAAGCAAGTCAAAACCACAGACAGCTTCAAGCTACATGACCTCAACTTTACCCTCCAGGTGGCATTCAGCCACAGAGGGGGTGTAATCTGGGCAGCATCATCTTGAGACAGTTAAAATGGTCCAAGCTCACCATCGTTTGTAACACCACCGCCTTCAAAAGAGTAAATGAAGAAAGAAGACCTCTCTGCAAACATATTTTAAACCTCTGAGTGTGACTTTGGCATTGCATTGCATCTCTACACAATCTAAAAGTAGCAGGAGTCCTTTGTAAAGTTTGCAGAGCAAAAAGGATATGTACTATATAAGTTTACTACTATACCTCTTCTGATGGAATAAAATATCAAATAGAAAAATCCGTCTAAACTTATTTTGAAAACTGCATGGCCTGCTTATGCAGTAGCTAGATGTGTGGCAAGGCTGCAGAGTTACTCTCTAAGGGGAATACAATAAATATGCTTATATATTTTGTTCAATTCAAGCATTGCGTCTCGAAGTTCTATTATGAGAAGTATGGGTAACTTCTCGCTATCCTTCCTATTTCAAAACACAGTATTTATCACAGATGTGTACAATACAGTGGCATAGCTTAGGCCTGTTATATAGGTCAGTATCTGCAATGCACACGAGAACATAGTTTGCCACTGCAAAGGAGAGTGGCTGCAAAATCTATTTTGGATAATCCAATTTATATTTGAAGAAATCAATGTGTGGTCATTTCTAGAACTGTGAATATAAGGCAATTGCTGCATGCTTGTATATTTGATGAGTTTTATTATACTATATCCTTATATGAATGCCTATGCAGTGTAAATGCTTTAATATAAGATACTGAATGTTTTTTTTACACATTATTTTCTAAATGATGCTACATTTTATTGCATGTTTATCCATTTTCTGTGTTGGTACAAAGTGCAAGCAGCAGACACATGATTTTAGTAACTTACACAGCAGCTATTCAAATCCTTATAAATCATTATAAAAACATATTCTTATGTAAAGACTTTTAATTTGGCAAGAAATGTGCTTCCTTTAGACAATGGGCTTGGTTCACAGCAATATCTGTGTAATTAATGTTTACTTATTAAAGAAAAAAAAAAAACCAGAGTCTGTAAATGGGGCTATACACTCTGCTGCAAACCACTATGTCAGTGTTTTCAAACCTTTGAAAATGTCATTCATCTACATTTACTAGGAAAACAGATGACCTGTCCTGATTCAAGTTGAAAAACAGTACTCTAATTGAAAGAGTCCAAAACTGAGCAGCTATTGTGTTTGGTGCTGCAGGATGACAATGTAGCAATATTTTTTTTTTTCTTTTTTTTTTAAACAGTAATTTCTCATGACCTTAATACAATAAGTTCATGTTATTTGATTGTGAACTGGGCCCACTGTTTACAGTGTTACTACACATAACCAAAGTTCAGTGTAATTAACAGAATTGAGCAGATTCATTGTTTAGGAAGAAAAAAAAAAAGAGAGAGGCTGACTGGTTTTGCTGAGGTTTTGGAGAGTTGGCTTAGTAGAGTGTTGCTGCTGTACCCGTGCATTTTAAACATAAGGAAATCACGGGCTGAAAGACTGATGGCTAAGACAGCATTGTCAGTGGTAATCTATTATACTGCTGGAAACTAAGTTACCAATGATGTAACACTAAATCAAGGAAGTAATACATTAAAGATATGTAAATATTTATTTAATGCTGCGACATGGTAGCTCTATTGTTCACTGCTTTGATATCCAAGGATTCCTAGTACTACACGAATGTATTTCATCTGCTTCATTTTTTAGTTTCAGTCCTTTCATTCAAAGCAAAGTAACTCCTATTTCTTTGTACTGCACTGAAATAAAAGAATCTTGTTTCAGTACATAATGTTTTTCTTATTCTTTCTGGTCTGTCTCCATCAGTGTTTGTTTCTATGAGCAGGGAATCACAGATACTAGCCCCTAGCTCCCAGTCTTCTGAACATAACACATACCGAAGGCAAACCCGGCAACACAGAGAAACCAGCGGGTGCCTCCAGCTAAGGCTCTGCGAAGCCTGAGCAGCACTGGCACGGGGTGACTGCGAGCATCTAGCAAACTTCACAGCTATCAGAACACAGGTCTCCTGTACCTCTATTTTAGGCTTCAGACACATTACGCTTAAATCCCATTTTTAGGCACATCCATCTCTACATCTCTCAGGCTGTATCCATCCTACATGTTCACATTAAAGAGACTTTCGGGCTACAGAGCAGTCTTGCTGACTATATTAGTAAATAAAACAGGGGCAAGGTACAAGTTTGAACAGTACCTAGCATCATCCGAATTATTTGTTAGCATAGTTGTCCTTCACACTGTCCACAACAGACAGTGCTCGGGTGCAGCACTATGGGCAAGATGTATTAGTAACTGTCCTCAATGCAGTCTGGCCACAGCTACGCCGTGGAAAAAGAGAAAAAGGACAGATTGGGCACTTGGATGTCAATCAGGCCCAATCACATAGCTATACAGCCGAGAAACTGCTCCTGGCTTCTTTTGTTCTTTAGATGCAACTATTCACACCCCTAAAATGGTCACACTCTGAATCTGAACCTTAGCAGCAAGTCTTGGTGTCAAACAAAAGCACGACATTCTCCAGGATACAGTTTACCTGTGAGCACTCAAACCCAGCAGCGAAATCCACCCATCTCCGCACTTCCAATTCTCCCCTGACTGAACAATACCAATTGCTATTGGAAACACTGTCCTATTGTTCAGGCCATAGAAAACAGTATTTATCAGAGTAGGTCTTGTAACACTAGGAAAAAAGCTAAAAGAAAATAAAGAACAGCTTACCAGCGGCTATTAAATTCTAGAAGAAATAATTTAAAACTGTCTAATCTGAGCTCTGACAAAATCAAGGCCATAAAGCCTCAGTCTGTGCTTTGAGGCCCAACCTTTCCTTGGGGTTGTAGGCAGGAGGCAAGGTAGAAACGTGGAAGGAAAAAAGATGTTATGTAGGCTAATGAAACTGAAGCACCTGAAGCCTGACCAATCCAATGGCCTTTTACAACGGCGTGACTGCATCAGCGGACAGGGGAGGAACTACAGATGTCATGTACCTGGACGTCTGTAAGGCCTTTGATACGGTTCCCCACAACATTCTTGCTGCTAAATTGAAGAGATACAGTCCAAGTCCACGTCCAAACGGAAACCGGTAACGAGTGGTGCCACTCGAAGGTCTGTACTGGGACCAGTATAATACCTTCATCAACAATGCAGGCAGTGGGATTCAGTTCACCCTCAGCAAGTTTGCAGATGACACCAAGCTGAGTGCTGCAGACGATTTGCTAGAGGGAAGGGAGACCACATCCAGATGGACCTTGATAAGCTTGAGGAGCGGGCCCATGCAAACCTCATGACATTCAACCAGGTCAGCTCCAAGGTCCTGCAGGTGGATCGGGGCAATCCCCAAGATCAAAGCAAACTGGAGGATGAATGGATTTAGAATAATACAGCTGAGAAGGGCTTGGAGATACCAGTGCATGAAAAATTGGGTATTAGCTGTCAATGTGCCCTTGCAGCCCAGAAAGCTAATTGTATCCCGCACTGCATAAAAAGAAATTTTTTTTATGATGAGGGTGGCGAGACACTGGAACAGGTTTTGAGCAACGTCATCTGGTGAAAGATGCCCCTGCCCATGGCAAGGGGGCTGGTCTAAATTATCTTTAAAGTTCCCTTCCAAACCATTCTAGGATTCTGTGATTCTAAGATGCTGCAGTAAGTTACTTGAGTAACTCAGCTTATCAGTGAAGGAGACATTCACATCGCTTACACTCTTCTGATTTATTTCTTGGACACTATACAATTCATCTGAAAGTAGCTGCTTCTACAGCAACACAGCAGTGGACACAGTTTCTATGTTAACAAATAATTATTGTTGTACAGAATAATTCACAGCGTAAAAAGCACGCGTGCTTAGACTGACCTCTGACACAGGCAAGAAACATTAAGTGTAAAAACGTACAGAATATTTTCATACTTCGACATTTGCACAGAATGATTTAAAAGGAAGAGCAGTTTATTCTCCCCTCGTATTTAATACTTCCTCTGATTATTATAAAATACAGAGGCTTGTTGGCCTGTTCCACATCAGAGTGTGTGTGTCTGCGTCCCTCTCCCCATCCCTCCCACGCTTTCCGTTCCAGTGCCCCACTCCTGGTTGTTCTCCTCAGTCCCCAAGTAGTTTGCTCTGGACAGAGCCGTAAATGATAGCACAGCCTGAGTTAATGTATGCTGTAGTACACTATGTGGCCCAGAATTTTATTTGCTGTTCTAATTCAATATAAGGTAAGGTTTCCAACCTCCCATCAGATCTGAACTGCAGACTTTGAAAGCTTAATATACAAAAGGAAAAAGATCTGTAAGTTATGATAGCCCAGGTCTCCCTACGTGTCCCAAGAACTGAGTTACAGAAATAATGACGATACTAACAAACCTAAAGACCCTGATGCTTAGGAGAGTAAAGCCTTTTCCACAAAGAGGTGCTGTTGTGGACAAAGCAGTCTACCATGAAGGATATACGCACAGAGGTGTAAAAATGTTGGCTATGGAAATGGGTGTTAACAGCCTAGTCTGCTTTGCACCAAAGTGCGGGCTACACAGACTATGGAAAAAACAAAATGGGGACCGAAAAACCAGCAAGGAAGCTGATTCAAAACATTTCAATACTTCAGATAAACATTATGTTATTGGGAGCATCCTGTAAATAAATTCTAAGATGTCCACACCTTATTACGCTAATCTCTATTTCCAGTAGGCACCCCTTTCACGAAAAGAAGGCTGCAACTCCCAATTCTCCTAACAAGAATAATGATCAACAAACACCACTTACCCAGACCACCATGATTTGTGCAACGCGATGCTCTCTTCTAGTAGATTCAGATTAAGATCCTAGTTTGAATCTGGGAAATCAGGCACTACCCTGGATTTCTCATTTCCCAGGAGACTGTCACAGCCACTGGGATTTTCTGTTGCAGGGACTACTCTCACATTCTTTTAAGACTACAGGAGTCCTAAACAAAAGAACGCAAATTCCCCTCTGATTGCCATCTAAAAAATATCTATCCATGTCTAGTGCTAAGTAATTCACTGTATGGAGAGATTCATGTTCCCTGTAGTTCGAAAATGACTTCGAAAATGACGAAACACTAAGCAGCAGATAACATTTAAACAGAAAAGGTAAAGACTGACAGGAGACGAGAGAAAGCAGTAACTGGAGATGCCCACTGCTCTCAGCAGCATGCGCTTTTCTAAGAGCTGGTTTATGTTTTTACCAGAAAGGCAGCTTTTGACTGCACAGGTCACAATGAGGTAAGATACTGCTGGAGAGACTTTGACCCACAGTTCCACACACAACACTTGAAGAGATTTCTTCACTAAATGCAACAGGAGTGACGAGTTCAGAACAAGGAAAAAGAACCAATTCCTGTGCAGAGAAGCATTACCTTAATTCCAAAGCTACTTATGTCCCCATTCTATTCTAACAGTATCAGAGCACCTCACTTTCACATTTCTCATGCTTTTTGCAAGACAATTATTCTACTTGATCAATTATTATTTTAGTCCCCATTTTCACAGAAAATTAAGTGTATGGTTAATACTAAAAATCTGCATCTAGGAAGAAAATATTCTTTTCACATATACAGCTTCATAACAATAATATGAAGTAGGAAACAAAATGCTAGTCCTGTTTGCAGACAGTGAACAACTTTAATTGCTTACTGTGCACTGTACCACAAAGAAGGTAGTTTGCAAAAATACACAAAATTTAAACTCAGCTGGTGACATCTATTATCATCTTAGATTTCCTTTCCAAATACGTATTCTCTCTAGAGAGATGTGCATGGAAATGTTCAGATGCATTCCATGAGAATACCCAAAAAAATTTCAATCCCAGTAGCTGAAAACAAACGAACCGCAGTGTCACAGCTACAGTACAGATGACTACCACTGGACCAATTTACTGAGCAGGAACAGATTTTTATCGCATTCCCTGACTTTGACAGCATCCCACGGGGTTTGTGCTCCAGCGGAATGAGATGATGCTGGTGACACGGATGGGTCTCCTCTCCACTCCGAATCATTTGCAGTAGTGTATAACAAACACCTGCTTTGTACGAGACTGCACAGTCCTAAATAGGCCACATCTCAAATATAACAGATAATGCTTAATTACAATAATAGAACATTTTTAAAAGGATACAACCCTTTTAGACATGATCTCCATTTCCAAACCTGCACAAACCTTTTACCAATTAAAGTAGGGCCCTGATCCCCAAAGGTGTTGACATCTCCAACTCAGAATTTTCAGTTCCCTCCAGAAAGAGTTTTTTGCTAACCTTTCATTAATTTTTGAGTACCAATACTCATTTCTCACCAAGTGCCACTTGTATTCAAGCAACATGCTGCATTGAAAGAACCCAGCAAGTGACAGTACACGCCACTGAAGAGCAACACCAAATCAGCTCTTGTGTGCCTTTGGACTAACACCTTTGGCATTAAGTAACATTAAAAATAAGCTGTTTTCTTTCACACACTGGTTCCTTACTAGTACATTCTTTAAAGGAGCAGTCTATCCCTGGTTAAATGACTCCTGAACTGTTTGTTGCCCCAGTTGCAACAGAATATACCTGTTGCCCCAACACAAAACTCTGGTCCACCTAGAGAACTTCCAAGCTTCAGGCTGGAGTACTCCAGGCCAATGGGACTGGATTATAGAATTCAACAGGAGGGCCAGAAAAATGCTCAGAACAGGTATCTGGCTCTTTACAATAAATCTTCCCCAAATCACTTCATTCCTACAGTTTCACAACCAATGGTGAAACAGTGTCCCCAACACGATGCACAGGACTGAACAGCAATAACCCACGTTGCAGTGCTCCCATGTCTCAACTCTTTCCTCTGAACAAAGTACTACTTGGAGACAGAGGAGGGATAGCCTCCTTCTGCCCTTGCATAGGCTTGTTCAGCCTACAGTTTAAAATGCTTTAATGATACATAAACTAGATAATGCAAAGATGAAACCACAAATCAGAGTTCAATACCAACGAGTCACGCTCATGTTCCAGTCACTACTCTGTATCCTTTCTATGGCTACAGTCAGTATCAAACCAGCATGGCAGTAAGTTCTTACGTGGATTTTACTGATGGTGTAATATAATACTCCCACAGACTATGTTCAGCCTGCCAACGGAATGCTAACACATCTCCAAGGGGTTTATGAGTTACCAGAAAGGTCATGCCTTCTGTAGCAGAACCAGCTTAATGAGCTCATTTTAAGGGCTTTTAAATGCTTAAAGCATCTCTGCTCACGTAGAGCTGTCATAACAGTACAGTCCAAGAACATCTGCAGGGCCACGCTTGAGTTACAGACCTGGCCATACAAACTCATTTCTAACCTAAAGTGCCATTTAAATCAATGGCATAACTCCAGGGAGCACCAAAGGATCAGTACATTCATTTCTGTTAATATTGATAAAGTATTTAGGGTCGAAAATACTCAAAATTTGTAGGGGTGGCCCGTTCAAAATGGACAGGGGTTATACTAGCAGCACAGTAAGTACTTTACAAGGAAGTAAAGCAGCAAAGTCTACACCTAGTGATTTTCAACCCAAGAATACACTCCTGAACCCTTTCAGTTTTACAAAAAGGTCTTTTGATCTACAAGCACAGAAAACTGAGATGGGTAAGACTGTGGCACCAGCTTAAAAAAAAAAGTAAATTATATATGCAATCAAAACAGCATTCCAAGCTGTGGCTTCCACAACACCCTGTAAAATCTGCTCCCCAACTTCATTTTTAAGTATCAAACTGACACAGAAACATCTTTTAAAAACATTGTTTTCTTGATCACCTTACTTGGAGAAAAACGTTATTCTAAATCAATACAACGTATTCAGCCATGTCACATTCAGCTTTGTCACGGGACTCCCTAAACAGCTGGATGCTGCAATCTGACCTCTTTGGATCCCTATCTTAGTCCTTGCAAGAAAATGGTGCAAGAGAGTAAAAGCCTGTACTCCATCACCGATCTACTATAACCTGAACAAAGTCTGTACAGCAGAAGTCAGTTTTCACACTAAAAGGTGAAATTTATCTTCACGTCTTACATTTTCCGCTGTTACAATGACTTGTCAGAATTAACGCCCCCACAACGTTGTCTATATGTGTTACAGAGGGAGCTGTTTGACATACATGATGAAAGTCACTCAAACAGGACAAGTGAGAAACCTCCACATTAGAGGGCAACAAACATGTTAAACTTTAGTGAGAGAGCAATCCAAGAAAATAAGCGGAATCCTGAACTGCACCATACAGGCAAAGGGCATGACAGGCTAGCATAAATGTGAAAGTGGAAAAAATAATGAACTCAAGAGGAAAGAGCTGAATCATTAAAATCCCTAGCCTCACTCTGTCAGATCTCCTGAAAAGTTTTAGAGGACAGAGGCTTCTTCAAACCCTCTCCTTGGTGAATTCCCATACTGGGAGCCTGAGAGCAGAAACAACAGCGTGGGACCAAACCCTGCAACATGAGGCCCCACAACCACAGAACAGAAGCAGTAACATTTTGCCTAATGAACTGACAGCAGCAACTCCAACCCTGGTAAAGCTGCTTTGGCAGACTTCAGCAGACATTTCTAGGTATTCGCTCCACCGCTATGTCTAAGTCCCAACATGCTTGGAGTCCCAAGCCTTCTGAAAACTTTTTCCTGAAAGTATTTTCACTAAAACATTTGATGGAGTAAGCCAAGTAAGAAAGAGGCTACAAAAGCCAATTATTTTTCTATTTTGGCTACAACCATATCTGCAATACAACAAAAGATGAAGTGGAGACTTAAAATTTTAATAAGAATGAAACACCTTGAAGATACTGGCTTATTTACCTTTAAATAGCCAAATGAAAGGATCAGAACAGCCACTAAAAAGTACGCTTTACAGGAAAATGTTTTTAAATGGCCTGTTTTTCCTGTGAACCTAAAGTAAAAAATGTATTAGAATAATCTAAAAATAAAACATAACAAGGAACGAAATAGTAAAATTACAATCTTTAGTACTTAAAGACCATATTGTCAGGAATGCACATTGCTGCCTTTGGCATACTGCGGTGCGATGCCTTAATAATAAATGCCAGGACTAGAAGTTCAAACAAGATGGAGCTTGTTCCATTGCCATTTTTATACGGAAGAAACAGAAAAATCATCTCTCACAAGTTTTATTTATATACCCTGTAATATGGCTTATTTGCAATTCCAGCAAGATGAATAACATGGAAGATGGGTTTACTATCATTATGGCTTCTGGAATGCGTACAGGATTGAACAGGAATGATATTAATAGCAAAGAAATTAATGAGAGAATCGGGAGCTCCCATCTGGAAGTGGGAAGCATCAATATAAAGACACTGCCGAAGTGATGCCGCTTGGTCTTCTCCCCACTTGATATTCTGCACCTGTTGTACACAAGTCTCCTTCAGAATAAAGCAGATTCTCTAACAAAGCCAAGACCTGAGGAAGGAAGTGCTCGATTAGGCTCGATGCTAATTAGTGTTTCCACAGGATGCATAAATGTTTACACGGAACAAAGGATATTCTCTGCAAGGACCAGAAAGGTTTCACTTGTCAGACTGACTAGCCATTTATTACCAAAAGTAACTATTTTAACATTTTAGCTCAGCTCTGAGGTCAAGCCAAAGACCTTTGGAGCACCAGTAAATCAAAAATAAATCCCAGTTGCCCCAATGACCTCAACAATGTGCACAGGGACTCCAAGTCCCAGTGGGACTGTACACCATCGTGCTAGATTAGGAATTGTTTGCTCTGAAGAATATCACTTGAGAGCTTGCCAAAGATCAGTACTGTCACAGCTCAAAGGAGCAACAGCTCACATCAGGAATTTGTTGGTTCGTTTGCCATCGCAAGAGTACTCAATGACGAAAAGTCTGAGTAAATTCACAGCACATCCTTTAATTTATATATCTGTGCCAGTTCTGGACTACAGTAAGTCATAAAAAGCGTGAAATCAGAACCCAAACAAAAATGACTACATCTCACGGTACCAGTCATTAGAGATCTGACTGTAATTTAGACAGATGGAAGCAGAGAGCAAGATTTTACTGCTCCTTTCAGCGCTCTCAAGAGTACTTGAAGAAGTCACCTCTTCTTTCAAATAATAAAAAAAAAAACGTTTGTACACTGTGGAAAAGGAATTGTAAAATGGTGCCATTAGAGAAAGAAACAACTTTTGTTGTAGCAGTAGTGCATATAGGAATTACCACAGTGTGACATCCAGTACAAACAGAGCGGTCTAGCATGCTAAAGTACTTAGGTACTCCCAGGTGGCACAAAGATATTCTTACATCCTTTGCTTTAGCCTGGAACTACATCTTCTGATCTTCCCACAGCAAGAGGTACCAATTTTCTGCCAGCCGTTCTCCTAGACTTACATATTGCTGGTAAAGCGCTTTTCCTCAAATTTGCTGGTGTTCTCAGCAGAAGCAAACCTACAGAAGCTAACCAGAATTACTTTGTACAAGCAGCATCGTGGGTGATGAGCAAAAAAGGTACAGAGGCAATAAATCCATAAAGTATAAATCACCTAATGCATCATGTAGCTTTTAACAGGTCTTTTGCTTTGCTCCGTGGGAGAGAATGACTACTTCCCTCGTCATCAAAGCTCCAATTCAAATCCCACAAGATCTGCTAGGACGCTTTTAGTTCCCAAACACATTTTTTTGATTGTCCTGCTCCAACACGCTTCCCCCTTCCCAAAATAACAGTGGGAAATTTGATTTAAAGAAACCTGCCAATGTGAGAAGGATGATGTTACAACCACGCCTGGCACCACGTTGTTTTTATATTGCTTCATCCTATGTGACATCTAAGCTCAAGCGAAGGAAAAGAATCTGCTCATCAGCATTGTACAGTACTTTTCACCTGCTACACTGAGCAGCTCACCTGTCAGCACACCTCCACAGGCCTGCTATAAGGGCTAGGGCCAATATCAGGAATAATCAGTCTTCCCAAGTGCTCTCCCTCAATGTTTTACACCTATTAGCTCCAAAGACAAGGGGAGGTAGCAATAACGCAAGAAAGACTTGCTCAGACTCAAGACGTTTTCTGATCACATCTACCAAGTTACAGAAGGCTACCAGGCTGAATGTGCCTACCAAAAAAAAAAAAAAGGCTGGATGGCAGTCCATGTGGCACCAGTCTCTGGGCTTTTGCCTGTCTCCATGAAAGAACTTTATTGTTTCATTTGATTTCAAACCCACTTCAAAAAAAACCAAAACTCTAGAAGAGAAGTCACTGTCACAAAGTAATAGCCTGAAATAATGGAATTATGACCCTGTTATAAACAAAGGCTGACATTCAGGTCTCTCAGTTCCTCAACAAGTTATCTAAACATTGTGCAAAACGTGGCAACTTTGAATTTGCACTGCAGCCTGTCCTTGTACAGATTAATTAAGGTTCTCTCTTATTTTCTAATGTGTTACAATCAACAGGGCAGCAGAGAACTAACCTGGAATCAGAGGTAGCACAAGACTCCAGAAGTAAAGCGATAAAGCCAAATGAAAAAACATGAGATTTTCCCATTTCCCACCGCCTGGCAGCAGCTCCACTGCGTGGCAGCCACATTCCTATCACAAAGTGAGCTTCCAGGAAGGCGACCTATGCTATTAAAAAAGCAACCACATTGGTATCTTTGCAGGAAACACACGCAATATTCACAGCTGTTTGCTTACTTTAGATTCACAGAGACACCTGGTTCGGCAAGGAAGGCCTAGACTTGTTCTTGTGCAGAGGTCCGTTACAGGTTCTTTCACAAAGCCCATTCCAGTTTCTTGCCTCTAGAATGGACGTGCTAATTTGGCTGTACCCTGCTGTAAGCCACTGCCTTGGCAAAATGAAGGAACCAAAGTCAGCGACCTCAGAGGTCACCTTAGCTACAGGACCTTATTATTAGCATAATCCAATTCAAGGGGTTCAACATTTCTAGTCAAAACAACATTTTTTTTGCACAAATTAGACTCGTAAAAGCCTGCAATGCCCCCGAAAGTATTTTCTGCCCTGAACGACCTTCCAGCGCACCAGCTCTACTACAACAAACACACTGAGAGTGTTAAACCCAGGGAGTTAGGAGGCGAGCACCCCTCTCCCAGGGTTTCGCCCGATTCCCAACAGCTGTGCAAAATGAGCACGAACCCCCAGCGCCCTGAGCCAGCCAACAAAGGCCCCGCACCCCCTCACCTGCTCGCAGTGCCGTCGAGGACAGCCAGGAGCCCTCCCGAGGCGTCGACCCCTACCCGCCACCGCGCCGCCGGAGCAAAAAGCGCCGACAGACGCCAGGCCCTTCCCGGCTCCGCTCCCTGACGCCGGCACACCGAGGAGGAGACCGCCTCCCACCGCCCCGCCCCGCAGGCGGCTCTGGAAGGTTCTGCGGCCCCTCCGCCTGAGGCGGGGCCGGGGGCAGGGGTAGGCTCCGCCCCCGCCCCGCCTCCCGCGCGGCCCGGCGCTTCGCCGCCGCCATGTTGTGGGGCCCGCTCCCGCGCTCCGCCGCCCAGGGGCACGGAAATGGCGGCGGGGGGAGCTGGTGGCCGCGTCCCTGTCGTACGGTGGTGTGTTTCGGTCATGGTTACAGAGCGCCGCGAGGGAGGGAGAGAGAGAGAGAGGGGGGATGCTTCGTTTGGCGTCTCAGTTATTTCCTGTCAAAAAATGCAGGTCTTCTGAAAAGTAGCTCTCGAGCTAGATGAGAAAATCGGATGGTCTTGCCCTTCTGCTGGCCCTTTCCTTCCTCTGCTAAGCTGATGAAAAATAGCCTTTCTAGCAGAGACGTTGTGTGGAAAATGAATAGCTTTTCTCACTGCACAGTAATTTGCCATGCAGGAGAGTGGCCTCTGCAGTTCACTGGCCTGGGTACGCGCATTGCTGTAATAAAGAAATCCATGCTGTGGGAAAGCCTGGGATCTGAATCAGAAGTGTAAAGAAGCCTAAATAAACCTGAGCTTCAAAATGGCAGCAGTGCTTCCTGCTTGATGCCCTGAGGATGCGGAAAATGGCTGCGTGGCTCCCACACTCCTTTGGAGGCCCAGGGAGGCAGCAGGGAGCAGGGCACGGTGGCTCTGCTTTTCCCACCAGGGTCTCCCGCGGCTTGGGGCAGCGCTCGGTCCCCTCGTGTCCCTTCCTGGTGAGGGACTGCAGCAGTGCCATTTCTCCATGGGACGGGTTCCTTTGTTTCTGGCAAGGATACACTCGTATTTCATTTCTCTGGGAAAGAGCAAAGGCAGTTGCTCTGCAGTGGTTTAATTTTAGATCCCTTTTCGGTCCCCAGACTTGCTCGGGCTATTGCTCTGGGCAACAGATTAGTCTATGGGAAAGAGGGTAATGAAAAGCTGGCGTTGGTGAGGGCTGTTACAGCACGCAGGAGGCTCGGGAGGAACACAGCGAAAGGCAAACAAAGCACAGGAAAAACACCAAGGGGGGGAAAAATCCTTTGTCGGCCAAGTTAACACCATATGTCATTTGAACCTATAAATCTGTGGCCTGTATTCAGTCCCAATGCCACAGGGAAAAAACACCATAGTCAGTCTGGAAGGGAACTCAACAGGTTATCTCGGGTATCCTTCTTTGCAGGGTTAAAAGTAAGTCCCTTTAATTCAGATGCACAGGGTCAGAGCTTACTACCCCTTCTTTTACCACAACCGTGACCAAACCAGTCCCTGCGTATTCACACCCCTCAGAGTCTTGATTGAGGCAACCTGAAAGATTTAATAGAAACTGAATTTGTGAATTTGTTTCATTAAGTAATTGGAGAAAGTTCAGCCTGAGTTTGTAAACCCCTTTAATGATGCTAATCACCTCCTTATTGCTGTCTGTGTTGACTTGCAATCCTGGCTTTGCTTGTCATTTAAATGCACGGAGTGCCTCGCCTCTAGGTGAAGTTAAAAGTCTGCACGGAGCATGCCTCAAACCAGAGAATAAGCGCTGCAAAAATAACGAATCCTCACATGTCAGTACTGACTGGGTACAACCTTTCTGTCACGTTCACCCCAGCCATCTCGGGACAGTTACAGGATAAGAGTCTCAGTGGCAGCTCTGCCCTGTGCAAGAATCTACACTGAGCTGAATGCCCTCTTTGCTGTCCAAAGAGGGAAGCCCAGAAGCCCTGGATGCTTTTCTTTCTGTGTATATGCCCTGTCCTGCCTTGAAAATAGCTACCTGTTAGGGTATTTGGAGAATTAAACTTGAGATTGTGCCATTTTTAAATTTCAGAGCAAAATTCTCTCCGACTCACCCAGCAGACTCAATATTTCATCCTCCACAAGCACCTGAAATGGCCTTTCTTTTTGGGATGTATGTATGCATGTCCTATGAGGGGCAAAACAAAGGCTTCTACCATTATGCAGTTTTGTGTTGGAGTTAACACATTAAAAAGAAGAAAGGTGCTCACAGGGAAGAAGAGGTTTCTCTTGGCAGTAGATCTTTTAATTTAACCTTTTAGGTTTTATACAGTGCTTCTGTTCACACAGGTGCGGGGAGATCTACAGATGGTCACGGTGCTGCTGTGACACAGACCATCGCCAGCAGAAAAACGAGCTCGGAGAGGGTTCACTGCAGACCTGTGCTGTGTTACGTGTAACACTCTGCAAATTATCCTAATAGTCATGGAAATGAGTTCTATTTGGCATGAATCACAAGAGCTGCTAAGTGAAGGCCTCTAAAATGGGCCTGTTAGGAAAGACAGAACTAATGAGCTGTTGTACTTTTTTTCTTTAAAGCTCATTAAAGTGGGACAGCTGTTGTTTAACAGTTAACTGCAGGAAATAAATGCCAAGAGTAACAGATACTGCAATTAAGTAAGGCTGACTACCTGCCCTTTATCTGAGCAATTTGCATATCATACCTAAGGTATCACACAGTCGAAGGTTGGTATTTTTTGGAAACTGTCTCCTAATGGCGGGTATGGCTGTTACCAAAAAGGTAGCAAATGCATCACAGTAAGAACCCCGAAAGATCTCATGGAGAATTTCCATCACAGGCCCATGCCATGTGCCGTTTCAGACCTGATATAATCACCATGGCTGGAACCTCTAGAGCAACAGTCCCTAAACCACATGCCACACGCTGCCCATAACCCCTTCCCACGGCCGCAGGAAGCTTCTGTTGCAAGTGGACAAACGTTGCGCCTTCTTGCTTTTGTTGTAAGTCAAGTCTGTGGGCTGCTGGGGGTTGCCTCCTTTCCCTTCTTGGTGAAGAATGAACACAAAGCTGATTTATCTTCATAATATATCAGCTTGGAAGTCCAGCTGTAGCTGGGAGGCAGGAGCTGCGATTTGAATCCTCGCAAGCAAGGGCGAGAACCGCAGCCAGATCTTCTCCAGTGCTAGTGCTCTGGACAACAGGCCATTGAATTGCAGCGCGAGGAGGAAGGCAGCATTACCCTTCCAGCAGCTGTTAACAGAAGCAGCGGGAGCTGCGTTCTGCATGAAGCCATGTGTGCTTGGTGCGATCTGAGCATCCTTTCTAGGTCAGACCCCTGAGGAGGGAGAGTACCTAGTTTGGGATGTTTGCAGGTGTGCAGTAATGACTAAACTATTCCTCTCTAACAAAACTCAGGCAGCTCGAGGCAATAAAAAGCATGAAATTATAATCCAAGAAAACTTCATAGGTGTTTTCAGAGTGGGCATGCCAGACATTCTGAGGATCATATTCTTGGAGCAAACTGTTCCTACAACCGAAAAATTACATGGTTTTAAAAACTGCTGTGTCCTTTGCTATGTCCTTTAAAACCCGTGTCCTTTGGTAGATACTATTCCACTGCTTGCTAGTACTGCCTGAACAAAGTGGGGAAGATGTGCCTTTCATAAGGACCCAAAGAAAATAATAATGATCCTAAATACCTGAGGAATGTGTTTGTTAGTTTGGAGGGGAACACCTGCATATTAGGCCCTTCTCTTTGCTGCTACCCACCATCCTTGACAGTAGGATTAAAACAGCGTTGTTTAAAGAAAAATCTTTGAGATTCTTTGCTATGACTCAGAAACCTTACCTACAGCTTGGAAATCTTAAACAAACTGGCACTCTAATGAATGCAGTCTCACATGCTGTCATGTGTTAACACTGACTATTAGCTGTTAGGGCAAGTAAATGTCATTTATTAATCACTTTTTCTCTGTATGGCCACAAACCAAAAGTAAGCAAGGTATACATTCACCATGCACCTTGACCAAAAATGAGGAGTATTACAAAGAACTAAACTGCTCTGTTTGTGTCTTAGCATACTCCAAACAGATTTGTCTAGGCAGGAGCAAGGTGTATGGTAGATATCAGCATTCTTGGGGAATAAATGCTCCAGAGCAAAAATCTCAGTTTAATTCACTAAAGCACATTAAATCTTCACTCATGAGCCAAATGTAGTCATGCCTCCAATAATATTCTTCCACTGAATGCTGTTATGGGTTTGTCCTCGTTTCAGCTGGGATAGAGTTAATTTTCTTTGTAGTGGTTGCTGTGTTTCAGATTTGGTATGAAAGGAATGTGAATAATGCATATTGTTTTAGTTGTTGCTAAGTGATGTTTACACTATTCAAGGACTTTTTTCAGCTTCCCATAGAAGCTGAGAAGGAACATAGACAGAAGAATGGAGTGGCCAATGGAATATTCCATACCATAGACATCATGCTCAGTATATAAATGGGGGTTGGCCAGGCGGGAGGGATCAACAATTCCTGCTTGAGATGGGCTGGGCAACCAATTCACCAGGTGGTGAGAGTGACTTGTGTTTTATTACTTTATCTTGTATATTCTTTTATCATTATTATAATTATTGTTATTTTCCTTTTTCTGTTATTGCTCTACTAAACTGTCTTTATCTCAGCCCCTGAGGTTGGGTTCATTTTTTTTTCTTTCCTTTCCCCTCCTTTTCTCCCTCTACCCTACTCTTCCTGAGGAAGAGGCGGAGAATTGCACTAGCGGCTGCAAGGTCCTAGCTGCCGGCTGGGGTTAAACCACAACAGGGTTAAACAGTATTTTGGATCAGTTCAACATCAGATCTCCATAAATAAATTCAGCAAGTCTCTTAATTTAACATTTGTGAGGATGGAGGAATTAAAACGCACACCTGTAGGGACACTGTAACCATACCACAGAAACGTGGATGGTCCAGACAAGACACTGTAGGAGTATTTTCTTTCTTTACAATTTCAACCTCAATGAGGCTGTCATCGAGCAACCTATTAGCCATTCTGAAACAACAAATCTAATCAACCTGAAGCATTCAGCATGACAAGTCACTAAAGCGTGTGCTTCCCATGGGATTTGCAGGGCACAAAGATACTTCAAAACAAGAAAGATGCACAGTCGTCCTGAGTTTCTCTTTAAAGAATTGTCATCTTCACAGTTAATATTAACACATCCCTTACAGGACTGAAACAACTTTTTTCTAGAACATACTGCCTGTAAATGTTATGCATATCCCAATGTGGTAGGCATCACATGGCAGGAATAGGATTCAAAGAGACTTTAACCTTTGCAGGGCGTATTAGACTATTCAGTCACCCTCTCGCAATCGAGTTAGTGCCTCTGAGGCACTCAGCATCACTCAGATCACCACTGATAAGATTCTCATGGAGCATACCAACGTGAAAGCATGTTTCAAAACAGGAGAAAGAACATACCGCATAGGTATTTAGAGCAAGACAATTCCTTCCCTCAGGCCTATTGCCAAAAATACATTTATCTCAGCATGTCCATTACAGTTTCAGGACAGATTTGTGTACCTCACTAAAGCACGTACTGAAAAGAGAGAAGTAGAACTCAAATGTGTATTTGCAAAGGTACCTGCTACCTCAACACATGAAACAGAACTTAAGTTTCTAGCCAACACATGTGCATTCAAAAGCAGGAAAGAGGCTGGTGAGACAGTGAAGGCTTATCTTCCCAAAGGGCTTATCTTCCCAAAGGGCTGTTATCAAACAACATCCACCATCATGAGCCCACTGCAGTGAGTTTTCCAGCCCATACATCACTGAGTACCACACATGAGGAACGGGGCACAAAGCAAGTCTCAGCAGCAACCTACACAGTGGTATAAACCAGTCGGCCAACCTGAAACAGTTGTATGCTCAAAAAACCCCACAAAACCCAACAACCCTACAGCCATGCCTTCCTAGGGACCAAAAGAACTAAATATGGAAGATGACGACAACACCTGTAATTCAGGGTAGTTTCTTTCCAGTTTGTTGTCATCAGACACAATCTACGTGAACAAACCTCTCACAGGAGCAGCTCAGGGAAATTCCCAGCTCCACATCTGTCCTCATGCTACATGGTAGTCGCATGTTAGGATAGGATCTGAACCCAGACAAGACTGGCACCAGCGTCTTACACTCCCAATCATGTAAGTGATCTCAACTCAACCAGCAAACCCAGATCACAAACAAAAGAGCCTCCAGGATCATCGTGCCTTTGGGAATCATGGTGAGTAGGAGATTCTACTTGCTAGTCAGAACATGAGTTTCGTGGGCAAGTCTCTTCTCACCACTCTCTGTCCACCGCAGGGATGACAAATACACTGTTCAATGTGCCCTTGACTTACAAGTGGCACAGCAGTGAACCCAGCATCTGACTCATACTTAACGTCTCTGAAGCCTTGCAGTTCCCTGTTTACATAATCTAATGCAGCCACACTCACAGTATACATCATCTTCCTTTTCTTTAATACTTTGACTATATTTGGTCAGGTGCCAAATACAAGGAGAAGTGACAGCACAATAAATGGCTAGGCAAATGCCACTTCTAACCCATAAGACAAGAAAAGAGCTGTGCTTTTTTCACAGGTATGCTAATTTGTATGAAACGGTGTAGGGATTCCCCAATTAAGTCAAAATGTTACGCTAGTCCCTACTGTTACAACATGCAAGCTAACCCGAAGATCGCTCGAGCTAGCTGCTGTGTAATGGGCACTGTCTCTGATACTGCCTAACTTCTTTTGAGCATCTCGGGCTCTGACAAGGTAGACAGCCAGCTCTGAAGAGCCTGTGCTGCGCTCCCCACGTCAGTAGGAGTGTGGAGGAACCAAAGCAATGTGTCAGTGTCCCCGTTCTGGGATGGCACCAGCAACGACAAAGCCATGTGCCATTCATGTCCCTGTGCGACGGGCAGCCTTTGTATTCGAGAAACAATCTTGAATGCAGATGCTGTGGTCTCTGTTTTTGCTTCTGTTAGTCCCTGGAGAAGCATGTTGTTAGGCAACCTGTAGTACTTTACACAGCATCACCATGCAAGTTACATTTGCCCTGTCATGACAAAACAGCTTCAGTTTTTCACTCCAGAGGGAAAAATTTACAGCAGTAATGGCCAGTCTGAACACAGCATAGGATGTATATACGATGTCATACTCCATAGCAATGTATTAGGCAGTAAGGAATGAAAAATGTCTAAAAAATGACTCTATTAAACCATACAAACATTGTTGCTAACTGAAAATGCGATTGCATTCAGGCTGTGCTAAGGCAGCTGTCAAGCAGCGTGCGTTTTGGACCCATTTATCCCAAGTTCATTTGAACTACCTCATCTGCTAATAGCAAGTCCCAGCAGATGGCATTATGTTGCAAGGAAACATTACCCCGGTGCCAGTTGCCTTCCCTTCAGGTCTACAAGTTCAGAGGGGAGTCTCAAACTTCTCTATGCTTGGGCATAACCTTACCTTCTTCTTGCTTCTGTGTTTTTTTTCGAGCCTAGTGTACAGTAATTACATTTCAGCTGAGTGGAAGTATGGAGGAACATAGCCAGAAAGAGATAGCAAAGCTTTATGTGACTTTTATCTTCATTCTTTTCGCTCTGTTTCAAAATTCCTTAGCTCCTTGTGGTCCCTGAGGCCAGAATAATCTTGATGTCAGCACCAGCACTGGATACAACAGGCAGATAATAACTGTTGTCTCTCTGGTATCCAGTAGTTTGTCTTTTCTAGGAGCCAGACACTAAGGCAAGACTAAATTCAGTGCTGAAATACCTCTGAATTCAGATGCCAATGAGACATAAAAGGTTTAAACACAGGTATGTGAATGCAGTTGTCTATAGCTCAGTGAGAAATAATGCAGAATGGCAGACCCAGACCCTGGGGGTTTCCAGACCTGTTAAATACTGAGAGCTGGGGGTGCAGGGTACAGCAGCCCCACAGAACTGTCACAACTGCTTGCGCCTGTATTCAGTCCATCCTCAGCTGCCCTTCCCTCCTTTTTCCCATTTTGCTTCTGTTCCAGCACTTTGTCTCCAGGACATCTGCATGGCTGGCTTTGTTCCTGAGATTAGAAACCGTACCATGCAGATGGAGCAAAGCCCTGCTGTGTCCCAGGCTACAGAGGAGGTTATAACAGCAGTCCTTAGCTCAGTCCGTGCTCTTGTATGCTACTGAGTCATGCTGTACTGTTGTGCCCAAGCACAAGAAGCTGAATTTACGACTATGAAAAGCTGGTGATGACTCCTGTGACTCAGTAGTTCAGGGCCATATGGAGATCCAAGGATCTGCCAGTGTGAGATGTAATTCCCTCATCTTTATTACAGAGCTGCTGATCATGAAGCATCTAGGTCCCTAGTGACTGTAGCCAGGTAAAATCAATGAGGAGCAGGCATCAGCGAAGAACTGGAATAATCAGAACCACTTAAAAAAGAAGATATTGAGTGTCATCAATCCATTCAACTGTGGAAGATGTACAGAAACAATGAGATCAGGTTAATTCTGGTTCACTAGGTAGAGCTGCTTCAGCCTCTGCTTTGCTTGGTACCCTGCTAGGTTGTATGCCCAGCTGTATTAGTGCATTTATATGCTTAAGAGCCCTTATTCGGTATGTCATTAACTGTTCCCTATTTAATTCCTGGAACGGTGCGTTTTCTGTGCCTGAGAGCCTGGCTTTTGATAGTCACTCTTTCTGACATGAACAGGAGTTCCTTTATCACTCTATTGCTCTCAGAAGAGCTGGCATTTCAGTACCTTTTTCTTTGCACCTTTCATTACCCAGGCACAAACTGGTCTGTATTTAATAATTTTTTTTGTGTGTGTAAAGAAGCGTAACTACTGTGCCATAAGAAATCTGGAGAACCTTCCTTCATTATGGAGTATAAGTATACGCTTGACGGCGATATTAGGAACCCGGACTAAGCAGAAGGTAGCCAGACATTTTAAGAAAGAAGTCCATTTTATGCTAGTCGGTGCGGGCAGAGCATTAAGTATCTTGTGCCACCTGCTGGCGAGCACCGCAAATTACAGCTTCCCAAGAAGAGGGACAGTGTCAGCCCCTGGCTGGAATACGGCGCTCGGGTGCTGAGGGTGATGGAAAAATCCTGACGGCGGAGGTAGGGACGGGTGTGCTGACACGCCGAGCTGCGCAGGGCACCTTCCATCCAGCAGAGCTCACGTCCGACACGGCTTATGCACTCCCCTGTCTGCGCTGTGCTCTGCAGCGCCCTGGCAGCGTTTGGTTGCTCACGTGAAACACTACAAAATCTTTTATTATTATTCTGAGGGCTGTGCAGACTTTGGCTGATTCCTTGCAGGCCCACCATCGTGTGCCTGTGGTGTTCTTTGTTCTGGTGCTGCAAGGGGTCAGGGTTTACTCTCTTGGGCTGTACAGGCTGCGGAGGGCTGCTTGCCTTTTCCCAGCTTTCAGGTTTCCCCTTTGACGTTGTGCATCGCTCCCAGACAGGATTTATCACAAGCTGAAGGAGGCCACCTCTTTTCAAAATGTGTGCAGTATATTGTATTTATATGTCACAGATCAGCATTCAAAACAGGTAAATAAATATGGGTGTATTATTAGCAAGTGCTTGATATGCTAGGACTTGGTCCAGAACCCACTGAAACTGGATTTTTTCCCTAGGCATTTAAAGAAAACAGTTGTGCAGAAAAAAAAATATTCGTCAAGATTAAGTCAAACATCTACTCAGTGTCGGTGACATGCTGTAGCACTGAACTAATTCCTAACTGATTAGCAAGTTCCCAACTCAATGCGAAAAAGGCAGATAGAGGGTTGGTATTAAAAGTTTCTCCCCTCTTTCCAAGCTGTGAGCAAGTAAGGAACACAGCCCCCTGGTTTGCAGCCCTCTTACCAGAAGGACAGAGTCATGGGAACTTATCAGAGAAGATGCTGACATTTTTTTGCCTCTTCCTCCTTCTTAAAGCAGTTTTTTGGCAAAGACATAAGGTCGTAAGTGATTACAAGGGTAGAGATACCAAGTGCTGTGGGTGAGGAAAGAGGATCCGTGAGTGTGCTGGTTTTGGCTGGGATAGAGTTAATTTTCTTCATAGTAGCTGCTATGGAGCTATGTTTTCAATTTGTGCTGAAAACAGTGTTGATAACACAGGGGTGTTTTAGTTACGGCTGAGCAGTGCCCGCACAGAGTCAAGGCCTTTTCTGCTTCTCACACCACCCCACCAGCGAGCAGGCTGGGGGTGCACAAGAAGTTGGGAGGGGACACAGCCGGGACAGCTGACCCCAACTGACCAAAGGGATATTCCATACCGTGTGATGTCACGCTCAGCAATATAAAGCTGGAGGAAGGACAAGGAAGGGGGTGGACGTTCGGAGTGATGGTGTTTGTCTTCCCAAGTTGCTCTGTGATGGAGGAGCCCTGCTTTCCTGGAGATGGCTGAACACCTGCCTGCCGATGGGAAGTAGGGAATTAATTCCTTGTTTTGCTTTGCCTGTGCACTCAGCTTTTGCTTTATCTATTAAACTGTCTTTACCTCAACCCACAAGTTTCACACTTTCACCCTTCCAGTTCTCTCCTCCATCCCACCAGAGGGGGAGTGAGCAGGCAGCTGTGTGGTGCTTAGTTGCTGGCTGGGGTTAAACCACGACAACGAGCCAGGATTGCACAAAGTAGCAGTTTCCAAGGGTTATAGCAAAATGGTTTTCAAAAATCCTCAGACAAACTCCTGCCATGTCTCCCTTTCTGATTTATGACTGACTGGACTGAGTTTTGAGTAGCATCAAAGACAAAATTCAGCTTTGCGGGTTGTAAGAAAAGACAATGCCAGAGGAAGGGTATTGGGTTTCTACTTAAACTAAAGGGATATGCACCAGCTGAGAGATATCAGAAGTTCTGGTACAGTGAAGCGCTGAGCCACTCTTTTTTTTTTTTTTTTAAGAAGGAATTATGTACAGATAATTTTGCCTCACATTACATTCCTCCCTCCTACATACACACACACATACATAATCTGAACACCCACTGCCCTTTTGGTCCCCAGTTAGGTGTCACTAGCTAGGGTTAATGTCTGTGCGATCCTTCTCGCCCCCCACCCTTGTCGGACTGCACCACAACTCCCATCTTCCCTAAAATACTTTTTAGCCTTTGAAAGCTGTGGGTGAGCACATCACAGCCAGCCACAGTGTTTCTCCTCCTTTAGTTTCGCTGTCTCTCAGCTCACACAGAAAAGCTGGTGGCAAAGAGGAGATGAGAGGAAAGAGCCAAATTGTCCGCAGTTCACTTTGTTCTTTACCTTGTCCTTCAGCCCATGCCTTCCTTTCCATCTTCTGTTTCTCACCCCCGTCTGCTGATAGGCACATGAGTGGCTAATGTTGAATGTCCTGTCAGACTCAGAGACAGTGCTGAAGGTCAGGGTCATTCCTCGGGTTACGCACGTTAAAGCGGCTATCTGTGCTAGAGCCACATATGTCGCTTTATGTTCCTTGCTCCTGCCTGCATCACAGCAGGATATCATTTCAGCAAAACTCTGTAGGTCAGCAGAAACAGGGAAAAGAGTCCTTATTCTCTCTCTGAAGTTTCTGCTTCATAAGCTCTCTGGGGCAAGGACTATCTTTTTTATTACCTGACTGGAAGGAAGTGGCCTTGGTTTCTCAGGTATCCTTAGACACTAAGAAAGAGCAAAGACTGAACATTGGCAACCTTACAGCTTGGGCAGCCAGAGGCAGCAGGTGTTCACCTCACATGATAGGTATGAAACATGTCCTCTGACTAAATGTAAAAATCCTTGGCAGGAGGTGGCTGACAGTGAAAAATCCCAGGAAAATCAGGTTTCAGGTTGAATTTAACCTAATGACTGTTGGAGAAATTCCAACAGGTGAAGGTGGTAAGACTTTCAAACTTGGAGCACCAGGTGGTTATCTTCATGATGCATCTCACCAGCCACTTTATATCTCTGGATTATATTTCTCTATCTTTATTTCACTCATTAGAGTAAAATAAAATGTCTGAGACTGCTCTTAGCAGAGTTTTCTAAGACGAGCTGCTAACTGGATGGGAACACTAAAGCGGCTTGCTTATTTCCAGCACTTTCTGAAACCGTGGGCCATTTCAAAGCCCATCGTGCTGGGAGTGAACCAGGCCATAGCTCATTGCATAAACTCTTGTGCTGTAGCAGGGTGGGACAAAATGATGGCCAGAGGCCCTTATTAACACCAACGTTTTTGTGAGTCTGTAAATACGTGATTTAAGCTTAAATTTAAGCTTAAATTGTCTGCTTACTCAAATGGTTTCTGGCGCTGTTCCCAGAGTGGTGGAGTTGTGGAGATCACAGACCCCTCTCCCCGGTGGGTTGGGGGAGTTGCCCCGTGGTGAAGCCTGGCTGGCCCTCAGGGGAGGCCCTGCTTTGTGGCCGTCGTGTAGCCCCTCTGTGTGAGTGACTTCTCGCCCAGGGCCTGGCAGCCGAGGAGAAATGGCTGGGGAGAGCGGTGCCTGTGGCCTGGAGCACTTCCTCAGCGCAGGGAAGGCTGGCAGGGGCTGGGGTGGCGGTGGGCTGCTGGCTGCCCCTCTGCAGCCCAGGCATGCCCAGGATGGAGGAAGGGCCGGCCGCAGGCCTCAGCGCTTGCCTCTGCCACAGCAGGGTAAGTTTGGTTTTGCTCTGTTCCCTGAACACGGCCTGGCAATGGGGGGAAAGCAGTACTGAGGAAAGGTCAGGAAGGAGATGAGGGCCAGGTAATGTCTCCCCGCCACAGCCGGTGAGGGCCTGGCTGCAAACTGAGGGTCTCCGAAGGGGGCGGCGGGGTGCTCCAGGCCGGAGGGGAGACGCAGCCCGGCTGTGCAGCGGGGCAGGGTGGCGGAGGGCCCCTGGGGGGCCAGGGGAGCCCCCTCCCACAGGCAGGGTAGGGACCTGGAGTGCGAGTCCGGTGAGCCCCAGGGGAAGCTGCCAGCCCTGGGCAGTGGGGACCCCTCTGCTGCGGCCCTGCAGAGGCCGAATGGAGACAGGTATCGGGACACAGGTGTTTGCGCCATGGTACAGATGGCATGAAAGGCGCTGCACCACGGCTGGGAGAGATGGTGAGGACAGAAGGAAAGCCGGTTGGGTTGGTGGGGCAGGTACAGCTGTGCGGGGCACAGCCCGAGTGGCTGCGGGCAGCGGCAGTGTTGGTTGGGCCAAGAGAACCTGGTGCCGGAGTGGCAGTTGAAACTCCATCTTGCCCAGCAGCAGTTGGTGTCCGGCACCGGCGCTGGTGGCCCCCCAGGTCTCGAAGGTTCTCCGCAGTTGGCAGTTGTTGGAGCAGTCGACGGTTACTCTAGCATGGCACCTGCGCTCCGACTGTAATGGTAACTAAACTGCACACCCTCCTACCATTGCCAGCCTGGCCCAGCACACACCAGCCTTACTGGGTAGGCCAGAGTTTGTCCCCAAAACTGTGGGAGTGAGGAGGTTTTGCAGCTGTATGCGAGCCAGCCGGGCACCGCGGTGGGGTAGGAGCTGCTGCGGATGTGGGCGGCGTTGCACAGCGGGGCGTGCTGCTGGCAGAAAACCCACTGAGAAATTGTTGCTGGCTTAGGAAGGCCTTGCGCCTCTGACTGTTGGAGCCTGGGGGGTGTTCAAGAAAGTAATCACCATGTGCATGCCCTCTTCTCAAATTATTGCTGGGCCTCCACTTTTGGCCACAGTCAGAGGCAGGGACTGGGCTACAAGGACTCTTAGCACATGTTGTATGTAACTAGTTCTCCACAGCATGACTGGTTTAAGGCAGTGAACTGCATGCAGCAGAATGGTGTGTTTGATGGGGTAATAATTCATCTCTTGTAAACGTTCACAAGCACCACTGAACTGTAAGTAGATCGCATCTATTGTCCCCCCTCCTCCGCCACACACGCTTATGCCTTGAAGATTAGTATGAGTTTCTGCTGGAGTCATAGCCTTGCTTAAAGAGCTAGCAAGGGGAACCTCAGCTACAAGAGGGCAGCAGAGTTGTGGGAGATATAAAAACTATGAGAGTCCTCACAGGCTTCGGAGGTAGGACAGAAGACCAACTCAGGCTTTGATTCACAGGGTGTTTTCCATTATGATTGAGATACAGCAGTCACGTTCAGTTTGCTATCAGCAAAACATGGTCCCTTTAGAGGCTGCTAACCTGCATACCAACACTTGTTTCTCAGAAAACAACACTTCACCTAAACAGTTTGCCCAAATTTGAGAAACTGAAAGAACTGTTACAGCAGTGCACTAACGCCAAAATTTTTTTCCATTTTAGTAGCTCTCCAAACTGCTCTTTCCCTGAACATTACAGCATTTTTGATAGCCTACCTGCAGGCCACCTGTTGCAAAAGGGGCAGAACTATGTATGTTAAACCATATAGCAGAGCTAGTGACCTGTGTCATACCTGTATTTTGCAACATACACCACAAAGTCCTAGAGACTCATAGACCAATGTGACCCTTCCATGTAGAATTAGTGGTGAAATAAGGGCACTTAACTAACCAGATGCTGTGCCTTAAGAGACTTCTAATGTAACAACTGAAAGGCACTTTGGCTATACATTAGATCGAGTCCAGGCAAAAATAGCCTATGCCATGCTAGCAGTAGTCGTGCCTGTATTTCAGGAAATCCAGGTTTTCTCAGGGATACCTTGGAATCCCCCCTGAATCGTTGCTATACGATAACCAAACTAAGATGCCAAGCCAAAGTTTTAAAAGTGAAAAACTAATTAGTACACAATGGTTGCAATATTCATATGCACATTTTAATCAAAATTAAGAAAAAAATTTTGAATTTCAGTATTTTTGTATGTTCTCTTAAAACTCTTTGCTGTCTTCAGCTCTGATGAAGCCAGGGCAATGGTGAGTCACAGCCATACAATTTCAATTGTAAGATCACTGCAGATGGAAAAGATTCGTATACATAAACTAGAAGTAATAGGGAATCTGTGCTGCTTATTTCCTAAGTCTGAGGTTCTGCTTTGCAGTCAGTCAGTTTTAAGGTGGAAGAAGAAAGGAGGCTTTTTAAATGTTTTTTTTTTGTGTGTAAACAAGGACATTTTAAGGTATGTGAATATAGTAATTCTTTTTTAAATTGCATTGGGGATGTTGAGATCCATGACACAAGTGGTTGTCTCTTAAAATCAGGGACTAACAAAATTACACAACTGCCATCACTGCTGTACAATAAGATGTGCACTGCCAGAACTGTAAGGTACAATACATTTTGCATCATTGTGATTTGCTGCTATTTACAGTCAATAAAATGCTGGAATTGATACTCCTTGCTTCTTCCAGTGCTGATAGATAAGGTCAGTCTACTGGTTGGTGTCCATGGCAAAGAGTTAGGACTGAAGATGTTATTAATTTATGTAATACTTGCATTAACACAGTCCTCCATCATGCATGGGATTGTTAGAGTGGTCTTATTTTAGATTCACCACAATCAAGCACCTAAACTCTTGCTTTTTTAATTCTGAGGGACAGCATAGAGAACTGATGCCCAAATTTTCTGGCCAAAAAAGAAACAGAATGTCTGCCAAAGGTAAAGGAGGACATGAATGTGCCCAAGATGACTGAAAACTGGTGCGTGCAGACATGCCTGGATCAGAGTCTAGGACTAGCAGGATTAATTCACATGCAGTGTGTGCTGCATATACGTACACACATGTCCTGCAGTGCTGCTGAATTGCCCTGGGAAGATGGTGTCTGAGATTGTGCTGCCACTAACAAATATTTTACTAGACCTGCTCCTGGCTCCTTCATGGTTCCCAGGAATGAAGGTATCAGGAGCAGGCTATAGGCCAAAATAATTGCTCCGGTGAGTCATACAAAGCTCACAGGCCACGAGTTTAGCACCATCAGTACAGTGAAAAATTTGTCAGAGATCTAGGTTGCATTCCGTGCTCTCCCAGTTGCAATCCATAAATGGGTCTTGACACCTCTATGATGAACATAGCGAAAAATATATCCTCTGCACTATTCAGCGGTAGTGGCACAAAGTGCGCTCATCTGTGTCTGCTGGCAAGAGAAACTAAACCGCTTTAAGAGCTGATACTCAAAAAGCTTTTGGGGACCTGCAAGAAGAATGGGGCACCTGGCTCCTCCCCGAGCCACCCTGGCAGTCTGTGAACTCAGGAAACTTGACTACAACAGTGACACAATAGTTCAGATTCGTAAAGCAAATTTTGTTTCCTTGTTCGTGCTTTTAGTGGGATTTGTTTAGCAATGACAGCTAGCTGGGAAGTCTTTAAATGGCACATAAGACTCTAGAGAGCAAAATTTGAGACTATGGCAATGAGTCCTATCACTACATCAATCAATTCAGAGCCTTTACAGTAGAGAGTCATGGCTTCTGAGAATCAAGGAGTCTTTCTCTTCTGTAGCCATCTTTGTCTCTCTTTCAGCTGGTTTCACAGTTAACCAGGATTTCTCTGCCTCAAAACCACAAACCTTTCTTCTTCCCTTTTTTAATTGCTTAGTTTAATTGCTGTGTCTCTGAGTTTCTGAGGCTTTCTGTTTTTTAAGATCTGTGTCAACTATTCTTGTCCTTGGGATTCTTTTTTTTGTTTTTGTTTAGGGATATTGTGGAAACTCTCCCATTGCTGGAAAGGTATTAGTAAATTCCTTATTACTCAGCAATGACTCCGGAGGAACCATTCCTTTGGTTGCACAGCAGAAGATGAATATTTAATGGACCGGTACTGAGGGCTAATGAAAAGAGTGCCAACGCTAATGCAGAGGCCAGTAAGAGACTTTCTGGGGCAGGAGACCTGTCCTAGCTTTATCACATCGCAATGCTGGATGTGGATAGAATGCCTAAAACCAGAAGTGAAAAACCAAAAAACCACTCGTGAAAGAAAGCAAAGGAAAAAATTGGATTTACATTCTGCTTTTACAGAAGGTCTCACTCATCCTATACGTGCAATCAATCATTCAAATAATTTGTTGACAATTGATACAATTATTTCTAATCATTCTTGATTAGACTCCTGGAATTATGTGATTACATCTAGATGTATGCATCATAAATGCAGGAGGTACAGCCTACATGAGGAGGAAATGTTATTTTATTTTTCAATTTATTTGTTTTTACTAGTTAAAAGGATTTGGGAAGGTTAATTTGCATGATCCTAAACAGAGGATCTCTGAACTTGTCTTTATTATATTTCTTTTTGTAAGTTAAGTAGTAGAACCTCTTCAGTTATTGAGGTGAGAATTCGCTGTGGTTTTTGATATTCAGGAAGACTAAGAAACACCGTAGAGTTGTGTGATTGACATGCAAATAAAGTGTTTATGTTTACTTTCTATAAAATCAAGTCTGTAGTGCTAAGATAAGTAGGTTATTCCTAGGAGAACATAACAATTGGGATAGGATCAGTTAATTCACGAATAAATTGTTTTTAATCCATCTCAGAGTCATTGCCTTTCTCATGATACAAATATAATTTTCACGTTTCCCTCTACTGTAAATTCAACTATGTACTTATAGTTGTTTAGCATTTTAGAATTACACTTGTGCTTAGAAGGTCCTGATATGTATCAGATAAGCGTCTGACCTTGATTTTTTGTACATCTTTATTAAAAGCTGTGACATCATGGGTCTGATTCTGCCACAGTTGAGAGTAGTGTAAGCCAGGAGTGACTGCTGAAGTCAAATAATTCTGCAAGCAAAGTATAAAATTGATGCTAAAGGTCTTTAATCAAGGCCATTTTTATTATAAATGTGCATTGATTTTAATGGCATTGTATCTAAGATCACATCTTCTTACATGAGGGAATACTACATCTAAACAAAATAGATCCTGTACACCAGTAGTTTGCACGATTGGGCAAAAGCCTACTGAAGTGAGCAGAAACTCGCTGCCAATTTAATTCGAGATTGGAAGTATCTCACAACAAATTCTTATTGCAGAAAATTCCTATTGGCTAGATGAGCTTTAGTTAATACTTAAATAACAAATATATTTCTGTTTTTTAATTTATTTATTTTGAATTAACGAGAAAAAAATCACTCTGAGCATTTACAAATAGATAATCACATTTTAATTTATATCAATTTGTATTTTAAGTGTATCAGGCTGCATAAATGAAGCCCTTCGGAAAAGAGATAGATGAGACCTACTGAAACTCCTTTTTCATTCTCCTTCCTCTGGAAGCCTTGCCAATGTATACAACTGCACAATCACAGTAGATCATCTGTCTAAACAGAATACATTAAATCAAACCATAATGTTTTTCTGAAGACAGAAGCCAGTACTACATCTGCTCTGATGCTAGAGTATCAGCAATTGAACAGCGAAGAAGATTTTTCTGCTAGAAGTTTTGACACATTAGAAAATGTTGGCATGACCTCTGCTGAGAGAGGAAAGTTCTCAACATTTTTTAATACTCAGAGTTATGGAACCTCAGTTGAAAAGCACTCTCTGCAAAGATGCCTCTCACTAACTCATGCTGACCAAGAAGACACAGCATCAGTTTTAGGAATCTCTGAAGTTTGTAAGGTTACTGAAGAACCTCAAGCACAGATTGTAAAACATGATCTAGAAATACCACCTCAAGCGAAAATCACAACCATACCACTTTCCTCTTTCCCACCTAAAATGCAGCAAGTAATGTCAGCCAGAACTAAAAATGTCTCTGAAGCTACAGAAATGCCAGCTGTAACTTATGTATGGCCAGTAATAAAAGTGAAAGAGGCTTCCAGCCCCTTTTGGGACAATTTTCGAAAGTCTTTAATACCAACCAGCCCAAACTTAACAAGACACTGTTCTAGTCCTGATGTAGTAATTGAAGATGTGAAATGTTCCCAAATAAGCCCAGTGAAACAGCTTGAACAAGAAGAGCTAGACAGAAAGAGATCAAGATCATATCCTCTTATTGTAAAATCATCTAACAGTGTTGTTTCAGGAATTTTAAAATCACTGGCCAATATCAAGAATAAGGATTACAAGTTACCACTTTCATCTATCAGTCCTATCGGAAAGCAACTGGAAATTCCTTTCTTTAAGGGAAATGCTGTAGTGATATATTATGGGCAAGTCTACGTTCTGTATGTAATGACGCATGAGGATCGATCACCAGAAATGGAAATACATGGCCGTGATATGTTGCTTAGGCAGACCACAGTTTGGCTCATTGCATGCAGTGCTATCCATGATACAATGACCAAGGTTCCACATCCACTGCAGTCAAGACAGTATGTTGTAAAACAGAATATAAAACCTGTTACAGCCCTTGCTACCTCCACACACCAAGATAAAACCTCAAATGCAACACATTTATCTTCGCACAGGATGACTACCAGCTCTCAGCTCAAGCAGTGCTCCCATTCTACTGGGAAAAGACAACAGGTAGTAAGCTATGGTGATCAGTTGAATGTCTATGTACGGACAGTAAATTACTGTCCTCTTAGATATGGCTGAATGCAAAGTGCATTATACAGTATATTTATAACAGGACAAGTGCTGTGCAAGATGAGTGACAAACAACTCCAGTGGACACAATCACTTCAGAGTAAATCAAAGGAAGGCTTGCAGGTCTCTTAGACTTCACCAATTGAAAAAAAAAAAATAATTAAATTAAATAATTATAGGAAAAAATAATAGAATCATAGAATGGTTTAGGTTGGAAAGGACTTTAAAGATAATCTATTTCCAAACANCCCCCCCCTCCCCATCTTGAGATGTATCAAGATTTTTTTTGGTATTTGAACAGGACAAAAGCACTACACTTAATGGGAGCAGCCTGTTGCTATTTAGAGAATAGTAGGGCTGAATTTAGTGTAATTGCAAGATATTTCCCAAGGGAAATATTATGGCAAGATACTTCCCAAGGGAAATGGAGTTTCTGAAAACAGGTAGTGATTGCCATCATGATCACATTTTAAAGTAAAAGTGAATGAAGGGAGAAGGGCTGGCTTGCAAGGTCCCTCCTGAATTAAATTCTTCAGGCAAAGCCACATCCCTGAGGCAGAGGAGACTGTAGAAACAAGCTGTGAAGTTAAATGGGGTGGGAGGAAAATGGCTATCCAACACTCACTTTCAGATAGTCACGTTCTGCTCACTCTTGTTTCAGGTCCTCAGCAAGACTGCATTCCCATCCAAAGAAGGCTTGCAAAAAAGAAATGGGAAAGAAGCACATCGTGAAAAAGACAATGAACTAAGAAAGAAATTTGGTATTGTTAAAGATGTAAGAGTCCGTCTCAACAGGATAAGTCTTCCTGAACTTATAGAGGATTCTGGCAAACCTTCTGCGCTTAAATGGAAGGTAATCAGCAGGACAAAGAAACGGGGAAAAGGGCCAAAGGTACTTAACTGTCCCTATACAAGCATAAAGCATGCCTCATCCTGAAGTGGTCATTACCCATCATTAGTACACTTTTCAAAATTTTTGAGTGTTTGATCCCCTGTCATAAAACATTTCCTGTTTGAGAACCTTGCAATGTTTATGAAGAATTACAGTGCTGAAATTTTTTATATCAGGGCTATTGATAGGGTCAGGAAACTGGCTCTGTCTTTGCGGTCTACATTTGCTCTGTTAAATTCTGTTATTTTCTGCAGGCTTTACCTAAACCTTCTGACAAGAATAGCAGATCTCACTGAAGGTGGGTTTTACCATAATAAGTAAGGTTTCAAATGGGAAAACTCGTCTTCATACAGGGAGATCTCTGCCCTCTTCATCTATAAATCACATCCCTCTAGTTGCACCATGCCCTAATGAAGTGCATCTTTTTAATACCTGTATTTAAAATAACTTCCGATAACTATTTAATAAAATTGTATTAAATAATTCCTAAATGCTCTGAAATAACACACATTTAATTAATGGCATCCTAAATAAATATAATGGCACATCGGAATCTCTATATATCTCTTAGATACAGTTGTGTGCCTTTCAACAGCACAGTCATCACAATTGAAGTGGGGGTAAGAAATGAGACTAGGACATACATTCAGATTTTCTCTGTATGTTAAAGTAGTCAAACCACAGGATCCCAGCCCAGACCTGCTTAAAATAATGTTATGTTTAGTTAATCTATTGGTTTGGCAAAGACCCTAATTTTGGAGTTTATCTTAAAAACTCCGATTCATTAATGTAATAAGCTCATGTTTGTGTTGATATCAAGCATGATGGGTCCTTTTTAAGATATTAGTACTATTTGCTGCAATATATTTGCCTACCAACTGGCAGATGTGAGTCTATTGCATGAAGAGCCCCAGAATCTCCTTGCGGACAGGAACAACAGATTCTTGATCTGAAGAAGGTTTCTGGTTTTCTCCTACACCGTCCAACCTAGATAACTCTTTTTGGAAAGCAAATAAATTATGGAGTAAGTGATAGTTGGCTGAGAGTGTAGGCATTAATCGTCACACATTGGATCCTTTTTGTTTAACAGCAAACTCTGCCACTTGAACCAGTTTTGCCAAAGAGAAGAAAAGTAACTAGAGCAATGGGAGCAAGCTCAAAGGAGATGAAGAAGGAAGTGCATTAAAACCAGAGATGTAGCACTGTAGAGACCATGAAAAAAGGGGAAAAAATTATTCTGTGCAGTCAGTGTGAAAGTCTAAAGAATGTGCTGCCAGACCTTCTTTTGGGATGAGCACTGAACAAACCCTGTGCATTCAAGATGACCCAGATGAATTTCCCCAGAGTAAAACTTTACTGTCTGGTTAGTGAAAGGATACTTTCTCTGCTAATATACCAGTTGCAAATGAAACATCAAGAGGAAAATGGAATGTAAACAAGCTTTTAAAATCTTTAAAGGATGAGAAACAGCAGTAGAATTATATATAAAGTAGAAGATATATAAAAAGAAGCGGCAGAAGTGAAAAATGGTTCTCACTGCTCTTAAATTATAAAACTTCAGATCAGTGTGTGGGGGGGTGGGTGTTCTTTGTTGTGCTTTCTATTGTGTTTCTGTTCATTTAATTAAAAAAAACAAAAACAAAAACAAAACCATCTCAGTTGGCCTTTAGTTTTGCATTTAGTATCTTGAAAACACTGGCCATTTCTTCTCTCAGAATCTCTTCTATTGAGTGGGTTCATTATTACAGCCTGAATGTCTTATCTCCTCTACTAGTGGAAAAGTGATGGAGTTAACAGGCTTCCACAGCTGTGGGAGGAGCATCACATGATACATACAGAGAAACAGGACCCCGGTACTCACAGCTGTTTGATGTTTAAAGAAGACCAGTAACCAGAAGTCTTTACATAGATGCCTCAGGATTACGTATTGAATTGACACGATAGCTTGTTATGTGCGATATTGTAATTTCAGAAAGTTGATGTTTAAATGGCAGTCATTATACAAAGCTAAACTTCCTTTTTTGCTTTTACTGCAGCTAATAAAATCACAATATATAAAGACCTAAGCCTAGTAGTTTATTCTTCACCAAGGACTTTGCCTCCAATATTCAAATCTTGTGGCACAATGAAGAAATTGACAACAATCATTCTAACATAAATCTTTATATGTTATATCATTAAAATCTGACACACAGACAGTTGCCTAAGAGACTGTACTGTCAATGGACAAAGGAACAGCCCTCCTTTGGTGTGAGTCTGCCTGTATGGAGGCTGTGAGGACCACCTCAGTAGGAAAATAACAGCAGAGATTGAAGACAGAGCTCTTTCTTGGGTACAGTTTGCCATCTGACTGGACAGTCTCAATCTGGAATTGAAATAGATTTCAACTAACAACCAGCTACCTACAAAAGACTGCCAAGAGCACTGAGTCAGGGGTACTCACTAAAAAGAAATTATTTTGCTTGAATGCCTGGGTTGCAAAATAGGCGGTTGCTAATGCATTATTTTGAGTTTCTTTCCTACTTGGCTACTGCCCCAGATGGTTTGCTGCCAGTAATATGTGACACGGCCTTGACAGAGATGTCCTAGCGTTTGATTTAAGGCTCAAATAAGTATTGTTATATAACATAATATGGAAGAGTCCCACTCTTGTGTCCCTATAAAGAGTGGGGGGAACCTTAACTGCATCCAACATCAATTTAAGCCAACAGAAATCCTCTAAGAGCAACAATACCATATGGAAGCATACAATGCATAAATTGAGACAGACCATTTCAGAGTTTCAGGACATACTACTGGCACTAGTTTTATAGCATACACCCAGCCTGTCTCTCTACCCCATATGGCACTAGTTTCTTGAAGCTGATGTTCTTGGTACATTGAATCCTGTCAGTTCAAGGCTATTTCATACTCGCTCTTTGATAAAAGGGGAGATATCTGTTCTCTTATGAAATATGCTCCACCATTTCTACCTGAATTCCTTCATCAGATACTGAACTTGAATACATTCTCGGGTTTGAGAGCTGTTGCTAGGTAAGTAGCCTGCAGGCAGGCAGACCTGAGATGGGCTGAGGAGTCTTCAGAAGGGCTGTAAAAGGAGGTTATTTCCTTTTGACACCACCTGACAAAATGCAACAAGGCAGGATATGGTATCTGTAAGAATTATGTGGATCCTTTTACTCAGTAATCCAACAACACAAATTAGTTCAGTCCTTAATTTTACTTTAAACAGCCTAATACTGTAAAAGTCAGTAGAAGCTTGTTGACCTACGGCCCAAGCATAAAATAGAAATCTTAGGATTTATACCTTGTGCACTTAACCTGGAATGTTGTTTGTAATGTGTTTTGGTTTCCTTATGGAACTACAGTACAAGAATAGGACATGCTTTATATTCGGTATGAGTCAACTAAAAGTCAAGGGCCACACAGCTGCTAGCTCGATACATCCCACAGTATGTTCTCATTTCCTGCAAACAAAATAAATGGGAAGATTGGATGTGACATGAACTTAACTGAGTAGAGTACTAGTATTACCCAGTGAGTATAAATTGTTACTTGATGTTTATTATTTCTTTTTCTATTCTGTATCTGTTTTGCATAGTATAATATAGTTGATGGGCTGTCCTCTGTTTAGTAGCTAATTTACCAGCATATTTTGGAAAAGGTCTTGACGGTTTGGGGTTGCTGTTCTTTATTTAAAGGCAAAAAAGAGAACATTTTAATCAAAGGACAGAAAACCAGATACCATTTACCACCTCACAGCTTCTTCTGCCCCTGAAGTCATTTTTATCTTTCTGGACAGCAAATGCCCTGTAGTGAAGGTGTGGCCTCCAGCTCACACATAAACCAAATCCATCACATTTTAAATGTGTACAGTACAAACTAAAGTAGCCTGAAAAGTATGAGCCATATCCCACTGCCTTTCCAACAGCATGTATTGCTTTCTACCCTAGAATGGTAGCCCTCATTGCGACCTCGCTCCAGGCAAGAGTCTGCACAACTGGGGCCTCACAGCCTCAATTCATCTTTGCAAAGCTGAGTTCCCATCTGTAATTTTCCCACCAACACTCCACTGTTTTAATTCTGGCAAATATCATACAAGCTACATAGTACAAACAAAACAGGCATTTCTCTCCCATTATTCATCTCTAGAAACATCCCTCAAATGTAAGGTTTCCAGCACTGTGCCAAAACCCACAAAACACAAATAATCATGTATTCTATAAAGTTAGGCCTAATCCTGCTTTCACTCTTCCTTCTAGTCAGCAATATTTTTTTTAAATTTATTTTGAGTCTAGTTCAAATCCATCTGAAATTGCCAAAACAGCCACTAATACCAATGACCTATCTGGAAAGAATGGCAAGGTCTTGCTATTTGACAACTTTCAGTTAAATAGTCCTGCTTTGCTTTATTATTTCCATGATTTATTGCAATTTTGTTGTAATAAGCAGTGATAGAAACACTTTCCCCAATCTCTTTTTGAGGTAGAAATCCTGATCTTTAAGCCCCTGAAGAGACAGGAAGAACTCTGAATTATGCTTCAGTGTTCATATTTCAGCCGAATTCTTGAAAATTTATTCTTTGCGGTTAGAATTATTCAAGAAATAAAAACATTCTATAACTTAATTAAATTCTTGTTCCTTATTTCTGTCTTTCCAGTTTAAGTTCCTTTCATTGAAAATAAAGTTTATGTAGAGGCTACAATCTTTCTGAAGCACCCTTCACGTGCATGCATCCCTTGCTAAAGAGAACACCTTGCAAAAGGTTTCTTTTTCATACACAAGATGAGATTTTTAAGCAGGTATAATAGCTGTCACCAGAGTAACAAGAATATTTACAAAAATTCCTTCAGGCAAAGCCACATCCCTGAGGCAGAGGAGACTGTAGAAACAAGCTGTGAAGTTAAATGGGGTGGGAGGAAAATGGCTATCCAACACTCACTTTCAGATAGTCACGTTCTGCTCACTCTTGTTTCAGGTCCTCAGCAAGACTGCATTCCCATCCAAAGAAGGCTTGCAAAAAAGAAATGGGAAAGAAGCACATCGTGAAAAAGACAATGAACTAAGAAAGAAATTTGGTATTGTTAAAGATGTAAGAGTCCGTCTCAACAGGATAAGTCTTCCTGAACTTATAGAGGATTCTGGCAAACCTTCTGCGCTTAAATGGAAGGTAATCAGCAGGACAAAGAAACGGGGAAAAGGGCCAAAGGTACTTAACTGTCCCTATACAAGCATAAAGCATGCCTCATCCTGAAGTGGTCATTACCCATCATTAGTACACTTTTCAAAATTTTTGAGTGTTTGATCCCCTGTCATAAAACATTTCCTGTTTGAGAACCTTGCAATGTTTATGAAGAATTACAGTGCTGAAATTTTTTATATCAGGGCTATTGATAGGGTCAGGAAACTGACTTTCTATGATAAAGCTCTCAAGATTGTTTCAGCAGCCAAACTGGACATAGGGTTTCCAACAACCTATATCATTTCAATATGCATTTGTTCAAGTTCTTATTCTGCAGATAAATTAGTAATCATAATAAATTAGTATTTCTCCTAGATCTGTCTATTATCTCTTGTTCAGCCTGTAGCATTAAACTTCCATTTCTATCAACTGAATTTTAAACCAGGATCACCCAACCTTTCCAATGGTCTACATTTGTTATCCCTGAATGGGAACGTCATTGGTGTACCCTCAGCGTTCATGGAAATTTACTATATCTTTTTGTGAAATATTTCAAGGTCAGGTAAAGCAAAACTTCCCAAAGAAGGTTTTCTGCCAGTACCCAAATGAAACATCCATTGTAAGAAAATTAGTGTTGGCTGTCATTTTTCCTAAAATTTCTTTCCCAGTATACATGCCAAGGCAGATTCTTAGGATAATCAAATTTTGATGGTGTTTCTCCATGTATCCACGCTATCAATTCTCAACACGTGTCCCAAAAGTCAAATAGGATCAAATACTTAATGAAACAGTTCATGTTTGGATTTATTCTACATCTGTTTTACACAGATGTTTCCACTAACTAGACTGCTATTGAAAACTTTCAGGTACGAACAGTGTTATTAGTAGTTCTCATTAACCTTAACTGTTATTGTGACTGCCTTTTCAATATTTTCTGTTGGCATGTCTTTTTCTTTGCAGATTACATTCACTTTGTTACATGCTGTCATTTAATGCAGACTTTGTGTTCTTTGCAGTTAGAGTTATTAAAGTAATAAAAAGATGCTGTGTGTTCTTCAAATTGTTGTTCCTTATTTCTGTCTTTCTCTGGTTTGTGTTCCTTTCATGAAAATTCAGTTTATGTGGAGGTTATGACAGTGGGATTAACCTACAATTTTTGAGTCTTGCAGAAGGACCCTTCAAAGTCAAGTGCCCCTTGCTAAAGGGAACACCCGTGCAAAATGTTTTGTTTTATATGCAAGAAAAGATTTAGAAAAAGGGTAATAGCTATTATCAGTATCATTAGAATATCGAGAGACAAGCATCATATTCCAAAGTTGAACACAAAGTAAGAGCAATGGGTAAGGATATAATTAAATACATATTACCTAGACAATTCATTATATAAAAAATAGTTATTTTTCAAAGAGCGAATGGGTTGCTGGTGCAAGAGAAACATGGTAAGTAGGTTATCTCCAAAGGGAAAGAGAATGACAGATACTTGAAGACTGTGGAAGGTGGAGATAGGGGAGTGAGAATTAGAATGTATCATGAATGGCACATACAAATGATGACCCAGAAATTGTAATGTAACACAGAATCAATACCTAAATTCTTTACCTGATTTGGTATCCAGTATGATGATTATTTTTAGTGGCTGGTAGTGTGTTTCATCAAAATCCTTAGGCTCAGTCCCATTTCCAAAATAGACAGGAGCTGATGGCAAATGTAGTCACGTACCTTTGTTGGGAGCTCTAGCAAGCATCCGGGAGCGAGAGTCCTTCATTTTCATTCACGTGATGATAATACTGAAAATACTGACAGAAAAAATAATTGGAAAAAAGAAGTGTTTTAAGTCTGTGAAATATTTTTTTTGTCTTAGAGAGCTTTGGAATATTGTGCTGATTATCCTGACACCACAATTCTGAGATAATTTGTAGCCAGAGAAATCCTAGGAGCTTGCCAATTTGGGAAAACAAGAGAGTTCAAAGCCTAATGAGTAATATGAGGGCGGAGGGAAAAAGTAGCATGGAAAAAAAAAAAATCACATACATGGAGAGGAAGGTGAATCACTGACATCTTGTGTGCTATGCTCAGTATTTGGTCTTTTACTTTTTCAAAGGAAATGTGTGCTCTGCTAAGAACTATTCTTCTGGCTTCCAGGAGTGGCAGAGCAGTGGTGGTGGGACCATCATCAGGGTTTTATTTGCTTCCAGTAGACAAAGACCAACACTCATGCTTCTGTTACTCTCTCCTGCCTCTCAGAAGCCTCTAGTTAAAGAGCTTTTTCCACTGTGCTGTCTCTGTTGTTAAGTTTCCAAATAAGATGGTGGAAGGCTTTATAAATAAAATACAGAATTACAGGACAGAAGGAACAAAAGTGAAAGGAAGCTTTCTGGAATTTTTATGTTGACAACTTGTGTTTCCAGGAAAGTACATAATAAATTAAGCATTTACACTGCATAAAATCAAGATTGACTCTGTGGGTTTCTTAAATCAAAATGTCATTAAAACAAAAATTTGTAATGTGCCATAGTAATGTCTCATGTATCTGCTTTCATTTATTCGCCTGTGTTTACGAATCCAGTCACAAATATCCCCAAGGCAAAAAGCATGTGAATCACTCCCAAGACCTCCACATTCGGGTAGTTACCAATGGTTCAAAATGAGACATGAAGTAAGTTCTTCCACTTAAAGACTTACCTCTGATAGCCAGCCAGCTACTAGAGCTGATGATTACCACCTCTTGGTGCTAACTTGCTCACTTTTTGTTGTTGCCGCAACAGCCCAGTACTCAGCAGCCTGTGTCTCCTCCAGCACAGCGCAGGAGCTCTGCATCTGCATGTGCCTGGGTGTCCTTCCCACTGCGACTACTTTGCCCAAGGGCAATGGGTGGCCTTGGCTGCAGGAGATGACTTTGGATTTGAAGGACCACACTGCCTCAGTATCTGTCACAAGCAGCATTGGATGCAAATTGTTCAGATGTGAAGGGACACCATTACTGCCTTCTGCCATGACCTGCTGTCAGGGCTTTGCCGTTATTACAAAGAGACAGTGGCTCTCACCTTGAGGTGCCATGCGAAGCCCAAGTGGTTACTAAGCAGTTCGGGGTGGTCAAATCCCTCAGAAGCAGAGTAGTATTTTAGGTGTCCATGGCCATTCTTCAAAGTGCTCTCATTCAAACAGCATGTGGGAGTCATTCACAAAGTCATCCAAGCCTTTGAGTTGTATGGATACCCAAACTGCAGTGGAGTCAGTGATGGTTGGTATCCATGTGCCCAGGGCCTGCTTCTGGCCAGCACTGTCAACAAGGGTTACTTCTCCACTGCCACGCTTGTTTTAGCACATGGTTAATTTATCATTATTGATTTTATTGTCATTATTGATCTTAGCAAGCTTCACCTCACTACTTGGTGCCCCTAGCTCCTCAGACTTGATGAGGATGCTAATATCTTCTTTCAAAACAGAAACACAACCATTCTTGTGGTTTTCATAACTGTTTGCACTGTGAAAACTGCCATTTACCCCCATACAAGTGTAGGGATGGTACCTGTGTCTGAGATGCTATGTGTCCTCGCAAACAGAGGTTCAAACACGCTGTGCATTCAGATCCAGAAGTGGGCTGAAGGAGAATGTGCTTAAATAGCAATGCCTTTTCCACTGGGTGAATGTAAGGGCTTCACTAAAGGAGACCAGATTTCCAAAATTTCTGTGTCATTTTTCCCTGACTTTAGAAGATGGGTTGAGGGATGCTCTCCTTTGCCTTTAATGCTTGTCTGCTTCACTCACTGCTTCACTCACTCCCCGTATGTGTCATTCAGCCTTTAAACAAGCATGGTTATTCTGAATCTCTTCTCTGGCCCTCTCCGCCCTTTTTGGCCTTCATGTATATTGCTGTGTGCCCGTGCCCATGACCTCCTTCAGGAAACCCAAGAAATCTTGACCATTCTTGGGAGGATGCCAAAGGTGAGGAGTGCAGCTCAGAAGGGGGAGAGAGCGAGAGAAGAGTCCTTGCCTTGGAAGCCGACAACATCCACACTGGGGGCGGGAAGTTTGATAAGGACTAGGAAAAGCCTGATTTGGCCGTGGGAGATTGAAAGGTGCCTTCCTCTGTCTTTAAGTGAGATGACAGCTTCTGTACCATCCCCCTCACATCTCTTTTCAGCTCTGCCTGAAATTATTTAGTGAGGTCTGCCATATTCCTGCCTCATGATGCGCCATCATCACCCCATAGCTCATGCCCCCTTCACCAGATAGTCCTTGCAGCTAGACCTTTTCTGTCCCAGAAAATATCTTTGCTCTCCACACGCAAAGCACTTAAAAGCCAAGTTCTCTACATGGCTATCACCTACTGGAAGACTAAAAACTATTCAAAACAACTGGTGCCCTTCCCACTTTCCTGATGGGCCATCAACCCTTCAACATACCAATGCTTTTCTTCCCCATAAAAAAGACATGTTCGAGAGGGTGTATAGCTTTAAGTAAAAGCTTTGAGTTTGAATGGCAGGAAAGCCTCCAGCTGAACATCTCATCAACACAATTTTATTACTCGTGGACAAGAGGGCTTATAATTTGTAAGAACATAAACAGGGATAGGATCTGAGGGCTGATTGAAAACTTTTCAAATCAGGAACACTGGCATAGAAATATGTTCGGAATGGGGAGGATTCAATATAACCAATAAGCTGAATTTTGTCCTATGGGACAAAAGTGCCACCTGGGGATTAAAATGCAGAAAATCTGGTCAATGTGACTGGCAAGCACAATGTCTGCCGGCCTGGACACTGATAGCTGGAGCTAGCTGACCTACCTTTTCCTCCCAGCCTGTCCTGGGCATAGCAGTCATTGCAGCTTCTGAGTTCCCCTTTTGACTTAGGGCCAAGCTGCTTCCTCTTCCTCTACTTCCTCCTGCCCTCGTATGTGGAAGACCTCTATCCTCTACCATGTTCACCATTTTGCAGGAGCCTCCTGCTTTAGAAATTGCTGATGTGGCATCAAGGAGAGCATAGATCTGCTATCTGACCTGCTGAGCATCTTGAAGGAGCCAAGGACCATCTTTGGACCACAGCTTTGGTCATGGGTTTATTTGCATTGAAGCGGGTACTGGAAGGACAGATTCTGATGCAACTGGATATTCTCAGGAAGATTTCTTCTGCTACTCAGCTCAAAGGCAGTTCTCCCTTTAAAACCTTGTCATACCTTCCAGTCAGACTGGTGGTATAAAGAATCCTGATTCCACCAGAAGGTTCACTCATCCCTCTCAGATCCCACCCCAAAGACAGGTATGAAAATGCAGCATACTTACCTGAGCTTGGGATCAGGAGTGCTGCCACAGAGACCCATGGGAGCACATGGATGCTGGCCACAGTAGACAGTGGGCTTAAGAAGAGTCCCTGGATAAAACCGTGTCTGGGGTCTTCTGCATGGTCCAGGGAGGGTACTGGGGGAACAGGTCTCCTCTGGATTTTTCTATGTGATGATCCTGGGACTTAGGGCACAGAATTCCAAGACAATGAGAATTAGTAGCATCCAGGCAGTTAAAAGCTACATAACAAATATTATTGATACCAATTTACCAGTTTTGTTCTCAAATTTACATGTTAATGGGAAAGTATACTAAAGACACCACTCCATGACTCATTTAATAGGCCCGCCAGAACAGAGCTGTAAGCTACAGTTACAAAAATTTAACTTGATAACTTTTTCAAACCAAACTAAGCACAGTACAACAGTTGACTGCCAGTCTAGAGTTCAGGGGTGGAAGAAAAACTACTTTAGTACCCTCATTAGCAGTGCTGGGAAGAATGAGTGAGTTATTTCTGTGAAGCTTGCACTATCTAATATTATACTGCATTCTCTATGGTGATGACATTTGAAACATACACAGTGTATAATAAATGGGAAGACTTGAAAGTTTGGCAAGAGAGAAGACAGACCTGAAGAGCTATGTAATAATGTGGTAGAATCTGCTGTCATCTAAGAAGAGGCTTAAGACAGGAGAAACCAGGTGAAAATCTATTGCCCGTGTTACATGTAATGCGAGAGTGAAAGACCTAACCTTTGTTTCTGGCCTACATGTTGTATAAATCTTTGAAATTGCCACATACATTTTGTTGACTTAAAAACATATCTAGGCTCTGGCAGTGTAAATTCCCTTCCAACCACAGTAGTCAGATTATTTGTTTCTGGAACTATATAACACCATCTGTTAAAATCTAGTCTGACTTTCCCAGTGATTTAAAGAGAAACAGTGTTAGGAGACACAATAGTAATTTAAATGCAGATAATTGCCTTCTGCACTTCCCATCAACATCAATCATTATAATCAACTGTCTTTATACATCTCCTTTGTGTACTGAAACTACAGAAGTCAAGCACAGGCATTCTGAGTTCAGATGAGAGGATCCAAGGATCCAAGTTAGAACTGAGGACAGCCAGGAAAGGGGGTTTCCTCCTAAAAGGAAACTTCATCTTTTTCAGAATTGGGTTTCAGTTTGAATCAGATGAAATCTTTTTTTCTTTCCAGTCCTCCACTCAGCAGGAAGATACTCAGACGCTGGAACAGCTCAGCTAAGCTGCCTCCGTCCTAATATCAACAGCAAAGCCAGGTATCAGTGTCACTAAAGGCTGGGGCTTCCCAGACTCCCTGACTCCCTGGCCAGTCTCCCAGGGGACCTCTCTGGGCAGACATCTGAGAAAGGGAGGTAGGGTTACCTCAGGACTCTAGACATTCAGCAAAAGTTCACTGAGTCCAAGAAATTTTAGTCTCTAAAACATGGAATCTATCAAATAAAATTTGTTCTGTGAGAAAACTTTAAACCTAATCTCTTCACCTAGAAGCTCTGTCTAAGGCACCAGTTTTCACAGCATGAAGGAGAAAGACAGTGGATACAGAACGACATGTCATGCAGTCACAATAGCACTAACAACAATGGGAGCTGAAGTTTCAGTTTATGGAAACTCCCATAACATAACTCACTATCAGGAACCTTTTTGTGGTCCCTCTTCAAGTGTTATGTCTAGAGAGAGTGGCTGAGCTTCAGCTGGCTGCACTCCAAAACCCCCATCCATCATACCACCCAGGGACACCTTACTGTTTCTTTTGCCCCCTTACAAACACAAGTGTCTTCTCTCTTTATGGCAAGATGCTCCTTCCGTACAGTGTGTGTATAGCACCCAGCACAAGAGGGCTCTCTAGCACTCAGATAATGCAAAGAAGAAGAAAATACAAATAATACCCCCCCCATTAAAATCATTATCAAAATATATAATTCTCTAACAGGTGGTTATTCAGCTATATTATTTATGGAGATGTAGAGGATTTTTTGTTTAATTAGCAGTCCAGCCGCTCTGTGGTAAGAATATTACCCTTTAGTATGGGAATGAGGTCCTACAGATTGCTGACTTCTCCTAACGCATAAATGAAGCCAGGGAAGATTGAAGATATTCATTATCTTGAGAGGTACTCAGAAATATTGCAAGATGATACTCCTAGTGCTTTTGGACTTTCCAGTGTGCTCTGAAAGGGACAACTACCCTGCTGGGCAATTAGCCTAAATAAACTATGCCTGAACCTTAGGCTGCAGCACATTCATACTGGATTGTCTCAACTTGCATCTGACATGCTGGATTGTGCAAAAATTGTTTTGTGCTATGTCTCTTAAAGACCTTCATATAATCCTCTGCCAGGCAGACCTTTTATGGCCCTACTTTCTACTGTCAGCTGGGAGAAAAAAATATTACTCACTGCATGTTTGGAGCCCAAATCAGTCTGGAGCACACTCACATTTTGTTCATATCTTTCCGGAGGTGCAATGACCACAGTGAATAAACTCCCAGCCTCTAAATGGTCTTCTGCCTATCAGGCAAACAAAAAATATCCCTTCTAGGTTTGACAGGGCAAGACTTTCTGCACAGAGCCAGAGGCTGACTGAAGTTTTTAGCGTTTTCATTCCAGTCTGTCACACTGTGGTTATAGTGAGAAAACAGATTATATGAAAAACTACACCTTCTCCTTCTGCAGACATGCTCCTTGTGTGTCTGAGTCAGTGCTGCTAATACTATGGAAAACGCAAACTCCTTTTTTTTTTTAAATAACCCTGAAAGGCCAGTCAAAGAGTGCTCATAAATCTTTTAACTTGGGCACTCACATTTAGAAAATAGAGACATACCTTGTATCTAAATCAACAGGATCTGGAAGCTGCAGAATAGCAGGGCATGCTATGAAAAGACAGGCCACTTCTTTTTACTTAATTTGATCATCCAAGATAGAAAATATTGGTTTTAATCTGTTATACCTAAAAATAAAATCAATCTTTTGTTTTCCCACTGCAGGAGCGTTTCTAAAGATGAGTGGTATGTCAGATTGGGTGAACGGGGGATGATTGTCCTTTCCTTCAGTACCAGAATGAAGGATTGTTTGATGAAACTATTAACATCCAGAAGGTTCAGAATGAACAAATGGAGGTGGATCCTCACGCTACATGTGACTAGGCTGTAGGAATCATCGCTAGCATGTTGTTGCAGATGCTTAAGTTTATACCAGCATAATTTCAAAAGGCTACTGGACAGATTCATGGAAGAAAGTACATCTGAGGGTATTAAGTACAATCTCCAGCTCGGGAAGTTAGTGCACTTCAAACGTCAGAAGATGGACAAGTATTATTTCTTGTTCTCATATTCTTCCTTAGACATTTTAATAATATTAGGACAAAAAAGGTTGGGTCAGATCAAAGGTCTGTTTTGCCCCATAGTCTGTTCTTAGCTTTGGTCAGTAGTGGATGCACAGTTTAAATATAATGCATTTATACTAGCTACATATTGACTGCAAATAGAAACAGAATAGGGGGGCTGGACTGAGACTCGGGCCTTGCTGCATGAAGGCTACTGCTGCCAACGGCAACACAGCTGAGGGAAAGGAGGGAGAGAGACACGAACCTGCCATCTGTAATCTGCACTGAATTGACCGTAGGTCAGCCAGGAGCATCACTGGTGTGTGTGATTCACGCAGTTCTCATATCAGGGTGGAAGACCCTCTGACCACCAGGGATGTAAATGAAACGTTGGGTTAAAACACAAAAAGCAATGCACTGTAAACTTTTAACTTGATGAATTTTTCTCCTGCATCTTTACTAGGTGTCTGAACAGATTTCAGTCTCCTTGAATTTATTCATTATTCTAAGCAGTCTGTCAAAATTTACCTAGTCCGTAATGTAAAAGTACATGCACAAATCACAGTGTGCAATTCTGTGTTTTAATGAGAAATAGCCTCAAAATCAGTTTTCTATAGAGAATATTCATAGGCTATAACCAATTCTAAGCATACTAAGTAATAGTTTCTACTTCTTTCTCTCTGGATTTCAAGATATCAAGCATATTCCAGATAAGGACAAAGTAGTACTGTGCTAATCACTGCACAAAATACAAATGAGGAGTTTGGCACATCTCTCCTGTAGATAGGTTGAAAATCACATTAGAAGAGAAAGAGGCTCCGAAGTCACCCAGGATGGCTGCAGCACAGCTAGGAAATTAATCCAGAGTCCCAGAGTTGAGACTTCACACAAGGCAAACCTGTCTTGGAGTAATTATCCATCGGTAGAAGAGGTATGATTTCAAAATGATCACTGCATAGTGCCAGAACACTACAACCATCTCACAGACAGCAGGCTGGGACTGGCCCAAGTTAGTTACCTGTACATTCTGTTATGGGGAATTAGGAAAAAAAAGAGCCACACAAAAGTGGCAAGATGCCCAGCCCCATGGGGTTTAATGGTAAGGATATTTTAACCGGGACTTACCAGGCTCCACTTCACTGGGGGCTGTGTTGGCATGAGAGAGGAGAGGAGGTTTCACATATCTGTATCCTGATGACTGGGTCTTAACTATGCATAGGACACTGAGTTTCTGAAAAAGAGACACTGAAAATAATAAAGGATAAAAACCTGCTGCTTTTGTTCCTCTGGGCAGAGGCTTGCTCCAGCACCTTCTACATCCTAGACCAAGTGTCCCACCACCACACTGATGATCTACCTCACCCTGACCCACCCTGACATTTTGATTTTCGCAACACCCATCTGTTTTCATCAAGGCTTTCAACACGATTTGATTCTGCTCCTGTTCAGGAAAAAAATCAAAAGTTGTTCTGCTTGATCAAGATGTCTTCTGAGAAGAGATTTAAGGCTTCATAGAAGAAGAGGATCCAGGCTGGCCAGTTGGCTCCCTAGCTCTTCTTCTATGAGTCCAGCTCAAGAAATTTTTGATTAGTGACTCTCTCACTCCACTTCCTTTCTTTGTGACATTAACATCATGCTAGACACTAACTAACATATGTTAGAGAGGCAAAATATCTAGTCATCTTTAGGCAGTTTGCCACCATCCATCACCAAGCCCATTTCAGAGACAACTGCAGAAAGTTGGATCAGAAAGTAGATTTCAAACCACATTACATATGGGAAACAAATGCTATCCAGGAAACCTTTTTACAGGACTAAATTATAAATCATTCCTTGGAAGAATTTTTATTTTGGAGAAGTGTTTGGTGAGATGCTGCATTTGACCACAGGCAGCTGGGCTGTTTAATCATTTAGTATCATTTACATCCATAGCAACTTATTTAATCCACTGTGTATATCCGACTACAAGCCTTCAGCGAAAAAGAAGAAATAACGTACATATATACATGTCTCTGTATGTATAACTATATAGCTAGAATTATATATACTAATAAATATTTATATATGCTAGTATATACACAATAACCTACAGTGTCTGATGGGATTACATCATCTCATCTTACATTAAAGAAAATACAAGAACAGAATTTTTTAACTCAGTTCACTGAGGACACTGAAATTTAAAAGGGAAGAAGAGTTCTTATGTTAATAAAACATTTCTTTTCAGCTTTTGCAATTAGCAGTTGCATGGAACTAATGCTACATAAGGGATAGGAACAATTAGCAAGAGTGAGTCTGACGAATTTGGTTTGATTGTCCACAGTAAAAAGATGATGCAAATGAATGCCTCAGCTGTTACAAAGCTAACTTGGTTTCCCAATAAGCTCTTAGTGATACATGTAAATACATTTCAGTATTTCAGTAATATAATTTACAACATAATCCAGTGTAGCACAATACTGCTCACACAAATGTAAGTGAGCCAGTATATGAAGAACTAAAGGAAAAGGTAAAGCTCTTTGCTGGAAAGCATACTATACTGTAGAAAAGCACCTGATTAAATATGTAACAATATATTGAATCTAGCTTTTTCTTTCTAAAAGTTCAGTGTTTCCTTCTAGACCCTGATCCTTCTTGGAGCTGTTTGGTTTGCAGGAAAAATCACAGCCTGCAAGCAGAGTCAGTTTTAAAGATGAACACCTCTGGCTAGTGAGCCCAAGAGACTACAAGTCTTTTAGGTAGCAGCACAAAACATCCATCATGCTGGTGCAAACAGCCAGGCGTGCATGTGAGGGGAGAGGATTTACATTTGCCAGAAGGCTCAATGAATCTAAAGCTTGTCCACAACCACTAGCAGGCAACTCCAGCGGTCCCCTCTTGAAACTTAGGATAAGGTTGTCTCCTGTGAAGGACTACTATTTCCTAAGTGTTGTTCAACCTTGTGTTTGAGAGATCCTCTTTAAAAGTAGAGGAAAATTTATACTTGGTGCTTGCCCCCTTTATCATAAATGATGCTACTCAGAGGAAACTACACAGTGGAAACTAAAGTGGCAGTATTCTATGCTTTTGTTCCAATAGTCTTCATCACAGACAAGTTGATATGAGTTATTGACAATAAGCAAGATCCATATCAGGAACCTAGTACTGAACAGCCCAGACACCAATTCTGTGAGTCATTTGATCCTTAAGTATGTGCTCCCTGAGGTTACCAACAGGAGCCATCCAATACTCCAAAATTGCTATCTATCTACCACATCTGTCCTATTTATGTGTTTATATAGGGTGGGACTTTCACCAGGGCTCAGATCTGCTTTACTTCATCGTTCATTTCAAACATGGAAAAAGCTCCCTTGATTAGTATTTCCTATGCAGAATTCTTATTCTTCTGAGAGTCTTCCTTTACAATCATAAGGGTGTCTGGGCAAAGGCCATTCTCTGTTGCTGGTGACTGCTGTACGGCCACAGTCACCCACAGTAGCAATTGTAGATCTATTCCTGCCTTCAGCTCTTGTCCGCTACACTGTGAAACTAGCATTGCATTGTTTTTCAAGATACTGTTTGAAAGAGGATAGGGAACCTAAAAGCAAATAGGTGATGAAAGCCGCCTGCTTTCCAAAGCAGCTAGGTCTGCTCAAGAAGACAAAAGGCAAGACAGTGGTACATGTTTTGCATAGTCAACAATCCCCTCGTGTGCAATATATTCCATTTGTGGTTTAAGAACTATCATCCCTTTGTAAAGATTGCCCACTGCAACCACAGTACTGCAAAGGTCAGGAAGAATTGGCTTATCTACTGCATACATGATAGTCACACAAGCTAAAGCCTATGAATTGTGCAACAAGCCAGTGTTTTGCACTTTCAGGTTTGCCAGTCCGACCTCTGTCTCCCATCCCGCCTGTATCTTACACATACAGTTCCTCAGTGCTTCATTATAAATACATTTTCCATAATCAGTTAGTGGTACAAGGCTCTATTTTTTTTTCTCTAAGCTATACAGGCACACTGTATAACAGTTTTTACCAAAACTGAGATTAAAGATGCAAAATAGATAGGCTGGATTACATTGGTATAACCTATTGTGACAATTTCACTTGATAGCACTAAGGAACTGAGCAAACCTACGCAACATTAGGCACAGGAAATCTGGCTGAAAGAGAACTAGAGCAGAACTCAAGCCCACTCCTAAGAGGCTGAGCTCTTTGGAGAGTATTCACAGTACCTACTTCAGGTACTCAAATCAAGCACTCAGTGTGGCCAATGTAAAGGGAAGGACTCCTGCAGGAGACAGTTCAGAGCACTGACGCTGAATGGACCCTCTCCAAGAGTTTCTTTCTCTCTATCTGTTGATCATACAGAACCTGAAAAGACTAGACTCTGGATTTAGTCATCTCCAGTTAGATTCCTAAAGTAGACAATATATATCAGTCCTATATCAGTCCAAAGTACTCATCAGCATTTTCTTATTCAATAAATTGTTGGCATTTCTACAGAACTTTGTTCATGGCACATGAGTATTAACTGAGCTGCGCAACACATTTGTTATGCAGCTAAGTATGTGATATGGCTCAGGGGCTTGGCCACGGTTCCAGGACTCGTTTAAGATCATACAATTCAGTAGAGACACTGGGAATAGTTATCTAGGGGTCCCCCTGCTGAAATAGCTAAGCAGAACCCCTCTCTGTTACATCCATTAATTTTGGCATTTTTCTTAACATCTTACAAGATTCCCTAAAAAAGGGTTTCTAAGACAAAACAACAGTCTTGAACTTGCATAGCAGGAACTTGATCTTCCCTTTATACTTGGATGGTTTTTTTTCTATAGTTTTGGTGGTTGGACCTGTCTAAGCCTTAGACATTCCTGCTGAAAGCATTTAAAAGGAACTTAAAGTCCTGAGAGCCACATTTTCTCAGTACCTAATGTGGGCTCCTTAAGAGTCCAGATTTTCGTTAAGTGCAGAGCAATTTCCCAGTAGGGACCAGGCCCCTCTAACATTTGCTTGAAAAGGGAGGTATACAAGGGTCCCAGCCACTCTTGGAAACTCCATGCATTGCTCTTCTGGTGAGGCACATGCTGTTGACCCTGAAAGAAAGCTCAACTCTCTTGACCCTTCTGTCAGGCATTCCAGCAGGATGACAACAAAGCTGCCAGCTTCACAGGGACATGCTAAAGTTATTTTTAAAATCCTCTGCTCTCTGTAAGTTATAACGCCGTTTCTGAAGGTTAAAATAGAAACCATTTTACAGCATCTACAAACCAAAACCCAACAGTTACTTTTGGCACCGTCTGACACATTCTTGGCAGTCTCAACAGAGAGGCCAGGAACAGGCTGGACATAAAGCCACTGACGTCCTATCTGAAAACAACTCAGCCATACTGGAGAAAATGTTTTAAAACCCTATATGAAAGGAAAACCTCTTCAAAAAAGATTATCGTCATATATGGACAAAGCAAAACTTTTAGATCCATTTTTGCAGAGCACAGAAGGTGGTTCCCTCTCACCAAAGCACAAGCGCTGAGATCTGTACTCATAGTAGGAGCACTACTAAAACCAGCAAGACAGAATGCAAATGTGCTACGACATCAAATGGCAGACACATTAACAGAAGAGGGAAATCGTGTTCCCAGAATTCCAGCCCATAATAGATGTCCAAAAAAATCAGACTTATTCAAATAGATGCTCAGTAAATTCTAATCAGAGTTAAATTTGGACCTTCTCCCTTTTCATCGTGCCTTTGCGTTAACTGTTGCTGATATGCATGTGGTACCAGCAGTCCCTTATAACAAGCAAATATGCACACTCCCTTAAAAATGCCAGTGATTCAGCAACAGCACCCATTAACCAGGCCCAATCCCGCAGAAGGGTCTTGTTAGCAAGAAACTCTGAACAGCATTCTTCAATTACTGCTAGCTGTAAAGCAGCCATGACGACAGAAGGTTATGATATTTTACAAAAGGAAATCTATTAACTGAAGCACTAAAGCTCAAGGAAAATCTAAGTGTCTTGTCCATGCAGAGGAGCATTTCTCCAGTTTCTCAAAGATGACCGAGGAAATTGGCTAGCAAGAACAACATCAATTCTGTTTCTTCTGTAGATAGAAAACATAATACATTGTATCTTAGCAATGATAACAAGAGAGCAGATGATGGGAAAGGAGGATTCAATGATATTTTCCCCTTTTTAGCATCTTTCCAGAATTTGGGCTCACCCCCTGTGGGACAGAAAGCTGGTGAACCGCTGGTATAGCAGGAAACAGAAAATCAAAGATGGACTTGCAGGGAACTTGACCAACAGTTTGCCAGCTTATGCCAGCTTTCCTCAAAAAGAGTCACTGATATGTTTTTTACATCTAGTTAGAATCTCCAATTTGAGCAACACTTGCAGAAAATTACTGAGAATCTAGTTCTCAAATTCTTCTCAAATTTTAAATGCTAACCCAGAAGCATTTACCATGTGGAACAACTTAAAAGCTACTAAGGATACCTCACTATATCTCAGCCTGCTCAGCACTCTCAATATGGTTGAAAATTTAATGAATTAATGTTGAGAGAGGTCTTAAAATCTTTAAATGGAAGATAGAGCACTCAAGCATGATTAGTGCACTTGAAACCAAAAACTAGCATAAAGAAACTACTCCATCACAATGAGCTGAATACCAGCAGGACAGTTAAAGGTAAGAAAGAGAGAAGAGATGAAATGAGTCTAACAAGTTTCTTTTGCAGAAGAGACATTTTAAGTTCAGAATCCCAAGCTCTGGTGCAAAACTATTATATAGTCTCTCATTTAGAAGTAACAGAACTCATTTCTAATCCTTGTGACTACACCAAAAAGCCATCAGGGATATGATCTAGGTTCAATATACGGGTTAAAAAATCAGGAGACAAAGAAAAAGGACCAAAAGTACATATGAACACTAGGCAATCAACCCAGGAATACCATTGGTGACTTTTAAACTTATCTCAGCATTTTGAGAGGGGCTTAGTTTGTGATCTGAGTCTTCTTAGCAGATGACTTTGGACCATAAATCTGAGATACAGGACTAATTAAGCCCTAAAACATAAGACTACTCCAGCTAGCTTTTTTGGTATAAAGACTTATGAATTCAGAAAGTTAGTTACTGGCACATAATTATTTCAGGCTTACCCATGAGTGTGGGTTTGCTTCTGTGTCACAGCAGGAGCACAGGAGGACAAATAGGCAGGCTCAGAGTTGCAGAAGGGAAGAAGGAGGCAAAGGATTCCCTCTCTGTAACTAGCCATGTTCATGGTGCATGCAAATATTCAGGCTGGCTCTTTTAAAACCCATTAAATTGTCTGGCTGAGCCTGACTACTTGAGGGCTTTTCAAACCTCTCTTGACTTGACTATTTTATTTTCACTTATAGACAACCCTCATGAAAGCACGTATTTAAGATAATGATGCATAATACTGTAGAACTTCACAGGCTTTCCCAGTGCAACAAATAAGCTTTCATTTTGCCAAGACACATTTTTTCCCTAGAACATCATGCCGCAGTTTCTCTTCCTATTCAGTTAGGCTGCTTAAATAAATAAATCTCGGTCCCTCTAGCGCTGTATCATTCAAATCTAAATTGTTAGTCTACACATAACTGTTTTGTGCCTTCTGCAATTAATCCCTCAGCCTCTCTTGCTTACATATCCGCCTGTGTTCAGGATGGAATTTATAGCCAGAGCAAAGCCCCGTTTGTCATCCAAGTTTTGCTACACTGGAATTAACTCAGTAGCACCTGCATACTGACTTATGAAGTAAAGCTAATCTCATGGTTATGGCTTACTAGAGTGCTTTTCACCACGTAACAGTGGAGCGAATCTCTTTCACTGGAACGCGAATCACTTCTAATACTGTCCACATTTACATTTTACATTTACATTACTAAGTCTGACCCTTGGGTTTGCCTTTGTTAGGCGTCACACTGTTCAGCTAGCTTGGCAGGACAGACTAACAAACTTCAGTCTGTCTTCGGGCTGGGAGGCCTGCCTCCTGAGCTCTGGCAGATAAAGCTTTGGCACTTTAAAACGTCGCTGCCCCCACCCTACTGATGTGCTGGATGTTACTGCCCTGGTGGCAGGAGTGGCAGGTGTGGATGGGCACTGAAGCCCTCTCTGCCTGCCCTTGGCCACTGTACTGCGCATTAACCAAGCAGGGGATCAGGTCTGTCGCTGGCACAAACTGCACCTGCTGGGGAGGCCGCCTCCAGCTATGAGGAGGGGCAGGCAGCCAGGTGGTGAGTTTTAAACTACCATGGTTTAAATTCACCAAGCTCAGAAGTTGGAGCCCTCTCATCACTCCTATTCCTTAAACCTCACAGGGCTTTTAACCATGGGGGTATGGGAGCACCAAAGAGCACTGGGGAGGCTTCTGAAGGGAGAATGAGTGCTGTTACCGGATTATAGCTGTGTGCTTCCTACAACAGGGAAAATCTTGGCTAGAGCTTCATAGGACTCACGCATGTTACTCGAGCAGTCTGATCAGAGCATCTTGGTCCTCTGGTTAATGTAGGCAGCTCTTGCTCCTCAGCTCCGCAATATCTCACAGATCTACCTGAAAGCAGTGCGGTTTCTCTCATAGCACCTGGAGAAAAGACGCCGCCTGCCTTTGAGTATGTCATTGTGCCTCTGCAACATCTGAGTGTTCAAAAGCACTTGCGGAGGGGAGGAAGAGACTCCAATAACTGATGAAAAACAACCTCAGTGTCTTTTACACCTTTTTGTTGCTGCTGTTGTTACAGAGCTTATTATAACCAACCCAAGCCATAGCAGATCACAGATAATGTCATTCAAACGTTCATACATGCTACAATAATTCAAAACTTCTGCTTCAGAGCAAGAAAGAACGGAGGAGAATTCACCATTCAAAGAGGTGTTTAGCATTTCTCTCTAAGGAAATACTAAGTTACAGGTCTACTAGATAGCAACTGGATGTACATACACAGCCACACCAGACAAGTTAACATTATGGTGTTATCCTGTCTTTGTGATGTGTCAGGGCTAGACCCTTTCAGAAGCAACTTGTCCCTCTGTGCTCAAGCACTCTGTACTTTATATTTCATTTTTCTTCTTGCAGCAGTTACTGGAAAGCTTTGGAAGTGTGATTTTAGCATGCAGCAGTCAGCTGTGTAAAGGCAAGCTGGTCAGGGATTCTATGGTTTTTAAATACAATCACATATAAAATATTGGTGTTTATTTGTCGGCTTTTTTTTTTTTTTAATTCTGTAAGAGGCAGTGTGGTCCTATGATCAACTCAATACATTTGTGCTCCAAAAATGTGGAACCAGTTATCATTTATACTGTAGCCTTCCTCATGAAATTGCGTTCAAAATGTTGCACGCATTCTTTGCATCTTGGATTTTTGAAGCTGCCACAATTATTTCTGCCTCATTTTGTCTTGTCTGGGAAATTCAGATTTCAAGTTCTTCAGAGCAGGCTTGGTTTTTTTCTGAGATGCTTATATTTTGCTTAGCACAGGGAGACTTGCATATCTGTACAGACCTATATGATTTGAATGACAAATAACTATCAAATAAGAACAATTTGAGGAAATGTATTTTTTCTAACTCTTCAGGCCTTTAACACTGATAAAGACCTTTTTCTGAGCAACATGAGCATGAATGAAACAGAACAGTCTAAGAATAAGGCCTTACATTAGGGCCCATTCATAAGTCTCCCCCTGCTTCCCTACCCAGCTTCCAAAAAATGCAGGAAATTGGGATGAAAAAGAGCAAGAAACACGGTAAGCAGTGAAAATGTCTGAATGCGTAAAACGAATTGGCAGGGAAAGCAGTCAAATTTTAGGATGGACAGTTCACATATTCTAGAAAGTCAATGAAAGAAGCACCCCCTCCCTTGGTCAGGAAGCAAAGCCCTCAGTCATTAGCTGACTCATTTCTCCCCTGCGGCAGTATCACATATTCAGATTTTAGCCATACCTCTGAGGCAAACCTGTTTGTCCTTTCCCAAAAAGTTCCTAGCAGCTTATTTCAGACTTTCGTCACGTTCTGTAATTCTGTCTTTCACAGGAGCTCCCTCATTTCTACTAAAACTAAAAGTCTACGGTACCCTCAAATTTTGGACACCCTGCACCTTCCTGTATGGGGAAAATAATTCCCTGACTAAAACACCTTTATGCTCTGAGACAAGTATTTTCACGTCTTTAGGTGGAATGGGCCAATGAGAAGGACATGCTGTTTCTTTGTTGCTTTTACACTACCTTCTTTTGGGCCAGACTCTCTATATGATTAGGTCCATGAAGTTTGGATCACAGAATCACAGAATGGTAGGGGTTGGAAGGGACCTCTGGAGATCATCTAGTCCACCCCCCCTGCCAGAGCAGGGTCACCTAGAGCAGGTTGCACAGGAACGCGTCCAGGCGGGTTTTGAATGTCTCCAGAGACAGAGACTCCACCACCTCTCTGGGCAGCCTGTTCCAGTGCTCTGCCACCCTTGAGGTAAAGAAGTTCCTCCTCATGTTTAGGTGGAACTTCCTATACTCAAGTTTGTACCCATTACCTCTTGTCCTGTCACTGGGCACCACTGAAAAGAGCCTGGCCCCATCCTCCTGACACCCACCCTGTAAGTATTTATAAGCATTGATAAGATCCCCCCTCAGTTGTCTTTTTTCCAGACTAAAAAGACTCAAATCCCTCATCCCTCAGAGATGTTCCAGTCGCCTAACCATCTGTGTAGCCCTAATCACTTCAGTGTAGAGAGAACAGATATATCAGAATTCAGTTACACAGCTGCAAATATGGGACATTGGGAGAGGCTATGAGTGTGGCAATGAAACTGGACTAGATATTATATGCAACTCAAGCTTGTGCATTAATGTTCAGGGATTTACAGGACTCCTATGAGTGTAGTCTTTGGACATTCAAACAGGTAAAAATAGAATAACGTTTTCCTTTGGACCTTCTGTTTCTGTTTCCATTTCAGTAGAGTCCTCTGAGTACTCCATGCACACAAAATTGCGCTAACAGTTCATTAATTATGTGCATGTGAGAAAATCTTACAAGGGAAAGGAGAGAAGAAGGAATAAATCCCACATTTGGGTCTGAAACTGGGTATTTCAATGCAAGAGCAAGTGCAGGTGCCATGTAGTCACACACTAGACCTTCCAGTCTCTCTGCCTGCAGATAGTGAAACAATTACATTATTGGTCAGCACATGTTAACTAAAGCCTGTGTCTGTGCTCACTCCTGCCTCTCACAGACGTTAGAGCTGTAACTGATCACCAGGTTCACTGATCACCAGGGTATTCTTCTTCTTTGGCTCCTCTTCTTATCAAGTATTCCTTTTTCTTATGAGCAGCTGCTGTAGAGCTTATGGTTATGAAAAGAAACCGCCTCTCTCTGGAAGCTGGGCCGCTGATGTCTGTATGGAGCCAAACTTTTGTACTTTGTACGCAGTGAGAGGTAACACAGAAAGCAGAGCCCTGGTGTGGCAGGTTACTTTGTGTCTGCACACAGTGGATCACAGATCTTTCTACTGGATCTACCAGGCAGAAACCAGCAGGGGTGTGTGGAAGAACCAGTCCACTTTCTGAACAGCTTTGGGAAGCCTCACAGTGACCACAATTCCAAAGACACACTCTGTGATCTCCACACATCCTTCTACCTCCTACAGGCTTTGTTCCCATTCTATATGTAGGTCTATGCTGTTTCTTTACCCTTCTAGTTATTCTTATGTTCCTCAGTCTTTTTAAACACGTGTCTCACCATATTGAGTTATGGCATCGTGCCACTTCTGTGGCACACGTCCTCCTCCACTGACGCTTCCCCAGTCTGTCACCCCACCTCTACTCAAAAGAGCTAAAGTTAGACACAGCTCTGTAAGCAAACCCCTGGGCTTACCTGCTCCGTAGGTTCCTGTATCCAGACCACTGCAGCAAAGGCTCAAGTCCTCTCTCCAAATTCAGAGCTCTTGCTTATGAACTCCTCAAAGCAAAGATCTTGTCTTCTCTGCGCAGTTAAATTCGTAGTGCCACATGGGGGAGCTTGTGCTGTGACTAAAGCTCATCTCTTCCAGATCAAGAGAAAAGGACAGCTCAGCAGCACTAATAACTTCAGCCACTGGAAACTCTGTTCTAGAAAGGCTGGTTGAAAATCATGATGTATGCACACACACTCTAATAGATGTTCCTTTTCAAAATGGTCTTAGGTGACAGTCATTGATTTTGCATTGAAAAAGCAGCCAAACCCATAACTCATAAACTGTAGCTCATAAACCTTAGAAACTTCCAGTTGCCCTTAGCCTGATAGATCAAATGAAATGAAAATGGCTATATTTTAAAGGCATAAGCAAAGCAAATGAGTAATGGGGATCAATTCCAGCCATCCACTAAGATGACTTACATACATAACAACCATCCTTAAGTTAACTTTACTCCTTGCTGAGCCCTGTCTGGCTGTGAAGCCATCTTGACAGCTGAAGTAAAAGCGGGTGAAAAAGCAATCAAAAAGGCAGGGAATCTGTCTCATCATATTTGGCAAATAGGTGGACCTGAAGTCTGCATGGAAACCCTCAAAATCATGAGAATGCCTTAGAGACAAAACCGGGGTTTAAAGCTCACCTCCCAAGTCATTCAGAAAAGAACCAATCTGGTAGCCTGAAGATATGAAAACTGACATATGAAAACTGACAGGTTTGATGGTTTGTTTTTTGGTTTTTGTCTTTTTTCCTTTTTTTTTTTTTTTTTCCTGAAAACCAAAGAAATAATTTGAAAGCAGTTTGTAAGTAGGAAGAAGGTGGCTGACCTTCTGGACCAGCCATCTGGAAGACAGATGGAGACAGTCGAGCCTTGAGCTGTGCCCTTTCGCAACCCTGTAGAGCAGTAAAAAGTCCCCTCACAAAGCATCAAATCGTCTTGTAGGCAAAGTACCTTGCGGTTTGGGTAATATATATCAAAGAAAGCAAAGGCCGGGGGGGTGCTGCGAGGACAGGCTAGAGCGGCGGGCTCACCGGCACCACATTCCACCTTCCCGTTGCCGGCGGGGCGGCGAGAGGAAAACGTGCGAGGGCAGACAAGACCCGTCCCCCGGGAGCGCGGCCCCTTCGCCCCCCGCCGCCGGGCGGGGCGGGCTCTGCCGGCAGCACCGGGCACGGCGGGGCGGGACCGAGCGGGACCCGCCCCCATAAGAGGCAGCGGCAGCGGCAGCGGCGGCGCCAGGAGAGGCACCGGGAGCAGCGCGGCGGGAGAGGGCAAAGAAGGAGGGGAAGAAGGATGCAGGCGGCGCCCGGGGCGCAGGCCCGGCCGTTCAAGCTGAGGAAGAGTTTCGGTAGGGGCGGCGGGTGCGCGGCGGGGCTGCGCGGCGGCGGCGGCGGGGGGCTGCGCGCACGCGTAACGCTTCTCCTCTCTCCCGCGCAGCCACCCGGCTGGAAGAAGTAGCAGGAATCCGGGCGAAGTTCCCGACGAAAATCCCGGTAAAACTCTGGTTTTGTATTATCGGAGGTTGTTGCTGCTATTTCAAATGAAATTCTGTGAACCTCTCTCTGAAGTGTGGGAGGGGAGGGGGGAGCGTTTTAGGTTTTGCTAAGTATGACTGTAATTAAAACAGGTAATCGTGGAGAGGTACCACAGAGAGAAATACCTTCCTCTATTGGACAAAACCAAGTTTCTTGTTCCCGAGGAGCTGACGATGACACAGTTCATAACCATCATCAGGTAGGCAGCGAGCACCTGTGGGTCTGTGCTGCAGCTGGGGCTTAGAGAAGCCGCTCTTCTCCACGCAGGTATTTTCTAGTGCTGCGCTAGAACATCTTGCTTTCTTTGGTGGGGAGTAGGATGATGGTGTTAGAATGGCTTCCCTCTCTTGCAAGCGCTTAAAGAAAATCAACAGATGTTTTCTCAGGTGCATCTAGGGAATAACGTGGTCTATGGATTTGTGAAGACTTCTCTCTTCATCCTAACTGTAATGAGTAAAGATTATATTAGGCTCCTGTTCTGCTTTCTTCTTGCTTGATGAACTTGGTGCTGGGGCTCTGTGGTTCTGTTCTGCTTATAGCTGTTACCATCTTGCTCTCTTACTGCACCTTGCTGAATTTGCTCAAGTTCAAAGCAACTCTTAGGTGTGAGTGGCATGAAATCTGTTTTTAAATTATTCTTTATAAAACACTACAGGGAAGAAGTTTCCCAAGGTACTTAGTGACATTCTCAGACAAAGTAGGAAAGCTATGTGCTTTCTAGCCCGCTCTTTAAAGTACAGAAAAGATCTTTCTAGATGTTAACTTCTGTAAAAGAGGCTTTTGGCTCTTGGACATCTTAGGTCCTGATCCTCATATGTAATGCTGCTGAGAAGGACTCTTCTTTTGAAGGTTGACTTTAAAATAAGTGTAACAGACTGTGCTGGACTCCTTTACTACAGCTGTACTGCAGAAGCTTTTGGTTTCTACTCAGCACTTCTCTCTAATAGTTGGGAACTCAAAGCCCAGGCTCAGTAGCACTCATGGTCTAACAATGTAAGCCTTTCCTCAGAGCGCAAGCCTTTCAGCTTCCAAGCATACAGTTAACTTCCTGCTGAAGAAGACGTTAAACCACATAATGACTTTACACAGCATTTCTTGTACATAGTTCATGCAACTGCTCTGCTTAATGTATTTCATAGACTGAAGTTGGACCCTTCTTAAATTTGCTAATGTTTAATGCTATATTCTCCTCCCTTCTTCAATTAGGAGCAGGATGGCTCTAACCGCTACACAAGCTTTCTACCTGCTGGTGAACAACAAAAGCCTAGCCAGTATGTCCTTGACAATGGCAGAAGTGTACAGGGACTACAAAGATGAAGATGGCTTTGTGTATATGACATATGCTTCCCAGGAGATGTTTGGATGCTTTTTACCCACTGCTCAAGGGGAAACCATGGAGTGCCTTCAGAAAACTTAAGGTTGGGTCCATGTGCTGCAGTAAAGCAGTTGGCTATGAATCATGCCTGTGACATGAACCTCGGAGATGCTCCTTCCAGTATGAGCTCTTGAGCTCTCTAGTGGGGAGTTATGACCCAAAAGCTGGCAGGACCAGCTTAAGCCAGAAATGGTGGTACACTTTTCCTAGACAATAATTTTGATATATATTTTTATATTTGAAGACACTTTGGGGTTTTTGGAACTGCACCTCCACTTTTTTGCAATATCAATCTTTATTATGTAAATGATTTTTAAGGTGTCCTTAAAGCCTAAGTCTCAGAGTAAAATAAAGAAGCTTTTAAGTATTGAGTTGAATGTTAGTTTTAATCTGGGGAAAGACTGGAAAGGTCTGTCTAGGAGAAGGTCTTAGAATAATTCTGGGAATTTGAGTTCAGTGCTTTTTAAATGAAGCATTGCTTGCACAGCCACTCTGAATTTTTGAATGGAATAACAAAGCTTAAGTCAGGTCATGCAGATGCAAAACCATACCTATAAATGGTTCATTAAGCTAGATATCTGAGCTGCAAGATTAAGCAGACTGTACTAATGCTAGAGCAGGGTTCAAATGCAGTGTTAAGTTTAACACCTGGATAAATGCTGTTAAAGAAAACACTGTGAGTATCTATGATATTGTTTAAATAAGCAAAATTGATTTCTAGTCAGCATAACCTATGCAGATAGCATGACTTGAACTGTGGTTTAATCAAGTGTTCAAGCCTCTATTCTTACTACAGAATTCAGCTAGTCTGGTCTCTGTAGATAGACAGTCATATACATCCCCTACAGGCACCTGCTTGTCAGTTCCCCTGGAGGACTCCAGGGAGCCTTCTTTCGAGGATGGATGGAGTGTGTAATGTACCTTGTGATTAAGAGGTATACTAACGTCTCTAGAAAATGTCAAAACTGCCATGTAGTGAGATGCTGATTCATCTAATACAGACTTGATTTCTAAACACGTATTAAAGGAAGACTTGACATGAAGCTTAGTCTGAAGTACAGCTCAAGCTAGCTTTCCTGGTCTTCTCATATGTGAGGAATGTATTGGAACGCTGTAAATGTTCTGATTGTGCATAATCAACTTAAAACACTGCTCACTTAAAAATCTATCACAGTGTGCAGTTAATTAATCAACTTCTGGCAACTTCAGCTTAGGATGGTCAAATTGTAACAATATGATGTAATTCTTTCAGTACCAAACTGATTTGCAGAATGATTAATGTAGGCGTTACTAGTGCAAAAAAAGAGGTGTTGACAGTATTTAAATTATGCATACAGAAGGAATGTGTATGTAAGCTTTTTGCAGTTGTTCTCTTGCACTAATAATCTCTTGATTTTAAAGTTCTGAGCAGACCTGGGTTCAAGCCTCTAAACCAGGGGGTTTAGAGTGGTACCTGCCTTACTGAAGGTGGTGTTTGCCAACTCGTGTTTCATGAGGAACAAAGAAATCATTGACCTGACCGACTCAGTGGAAAGGCTAAGGCTATGTCAGTATAGGTTATGAAAACATGCAGGCTTTGGGATCCCAGAATCTGTTGCTTGGATAGATTTCACTTATGCTTGTAATGGAAACAGTTTCCATTGCACAAATTAAACTCAAATAGTCATTTGTTAGCAGCCCTCAGGGAGGCAGAGACACCTGTTTGGCAGGAGCACTATGCAGCAATGTTGAACAGCTGTGGGAACCTTGGAGTGAGGGGAGAAAGGGGAAGTCTTGCTATGTTCAAGCTCTCTTACCAGCCTAAGAGCTGGGCTAATATTTTGCTTCATTGACTCCTCTGTTTGTCTTCCTGTCTTGTGTGATACTTGGTACATGAAGAGAAAAGCACTACAGATCCTTGGCTGGAGCAATTTTATGTCTGACAGCCAACTTTCTTTGGTTTGTAATGTAGTGGCTGAAGTGTTGATCCCTCCAGCATTTATTGACATTAGGCTGTGGCCTCTAACAGGCTGAGTTGCAGATCCAGCCAAAGAAGTTACACAAGGAGAAGGTCAGTTGTAGGTAAAGAGCATCATTATAAACCTGTTTAAACTGGCCTGCTAAACCTAGAGAGAAGTCCTGTGAGCTGGGAAAGCTTCATCATTGGGTAATAGTAATAGACTTGCCCTTCTACCAGGTGTTAAAGCAGATAGGATTAACCATCAAAGACAGTTTTGAAAAAGTCTTAAAATAATAAACTAGAAGTTAGATGCCCAAATAAATCAGTTATCGTGCTGCTTCAGTTGCTTTGGTGTGACTAGAAGCTTTGAATTCAACCTATTGTCTCTTGAAGTCTAAGGAATAAGGATTAGAAAAGAAGCAAACAGAAAAAACTTTGCTCTGACTGACATAAGCAACTGAGATAACTGCAGCTGCTTCCAGTGTAGCTGCTGTTTGAAGAGCTAATATTTGCTTGAGCAAATACCTATTGATCAGACAGGTACCTCTTTTCTTTTTTGCAATGAAGGACACCATGCTGTGGTAAGTAAAATTTATAGTTCTTTCCAATGTACCCCCCCAATGGAAAAAGGGAAGGCAGAGATACCACTTTTTTGTAAAAGTATCTTCATTTCTGAATTATGGGATTGTGTTCTTTAATATCCAAAATATTTACCAGAGGAAAAAAAACATTCTGAGGATACTTCTGTAGACTACCAACTAAATCCTGGAAGGTGTTCGGTGCTCTGGCTTCAAAGCACTTATGAATGTACATGCTCTGCTGAAGTAATTTGTTCGATTGGGTCCACAGTACTTGGTCCTTTGTAAGATCAAGCACCGTGTCTCATTTTCGAATATAAACCCAATCAAACTGAAAGGACATGTAAGTGTGGGATGAGGGCTGAAATTATCCGTGCTGTTGAGGTCCTTTTTTTTTGAGTATTGTGTAAAATAGAGTACTGACAGAGTTGTGACTTCAACATAACCAAA